>CM017797.1:90061831-90069331 GCA_008086715.1 Sitobion miscanthi | reverse complement strand
CAAACAAATGTAGTCAAAATTATTAAATTCAAATGTATTGTTATTTTAAATATAATAAACGATGGCGGCGTCGCGGAAGTAATGCGAAAGCAATTCCCGCGGCGTCGTCGGTTCAAAACTGAAAAAAAAAAAAAAAAGGTTAGGTTAGGTTAGGTTGGTCGGCAGAGACCTACCCCCACCTCCACGCGGTGCCGACCGGAAACGGAACTCCGGTTCCGGCCAACGGGGGAGGCACAGAAGGCAAACTGTACAAAACCAAACACCGGCGGGTCAACAACAGCGACCAGAGAGGGCCAACATCGCCCTCCAACCACCGAACAAAGACCGAAGGCCCGACGCAAGGAAGACCGGGAAGGTTAGACGGGGACCCAGAGGTTAGTAAACGAAGCGGCTGAGTAACAACATCCGAAAAGGCCCCGCGCGGCCCCTTGCCGCAGGCGAGCCCCGGGGCACTAGTAGGACGCCCACGGACGTTCGGTGCACGTCCGGGCGATCGCGATTGTTGTGAAAGGCCGTTAGTCAGAACCCCTCAGGAAACCGCAGACCGGTCAACCAACTACGGAGCAGCACGACATCAACGGAGGAACAGAAGGAAAACTGGCAAACCACCACCGGAGGGAGGCGAACTCCACAACATCAAGGGAGAACTCGCCACGCACGTGACTCGAGGCCGGCTGGCTAACAAGCCGGGCCGAGAACAACAAAGAACGAGACTTCAAGACTGGCGGGCAGCAATAGCCGGGTCGAGAAGTCTACCAATGCGACCAGCGGGCCTTAAGCCACCAATGTATTCTTTCTATAAATGTTATTTAAATAGTTTAAATGTTCACCCATTAAGGGCCAAACAAACAAATGTAGTCAAAATTATTAAATTCAAATGTATTGTTATTTTAAATTTAATAAACGATGGCGGCGTCGCGGAAGTAATGCGAAAGCAATTCCCGCGGCGCCGTCGGTTCAAAACTGAAAAAAAAAAAAAAAAAAAAGGTTAGGTTAGGTTAGGTTAGGTTAGGTTAGGTTAGGTTAGGTTAGGTTAGGTTAGGTTAGGTTAGGTTAGGTTAGGTTAGGTTAGGTTAGGTTAGGTTAGGTTAGGTTAGGTTAGGTTAGGTTAGGTTAGGTTAGGTTAGGTTAGGTTAGGTTAGGTTAGGTTGGTCGGCAGAGACCTACCCCCACCTCCACGCGGTGCCGACCGGAAACGGAACTCCGGTTCCGGCCAACGGGGGAGGCACAGAAGGCAAACTGTACAAAACCAAACACCGGCGGGTCAACAACAGCGACCAGAGAGGGCCAACATCGCCCTCCAACCACCGAACAAAGACCGAAGGCCCGACGCAAGGAAGACCGGGAAGGTTAGACGGGGACCCAGAGGTTAGTAAACGAAGCGGCTGAGTAACAACATCCGAAAAGGCCCCGCGCGGCCCCTTGCCGCAGGCGAGCCCCGGGGCACTAGTAGGACGCCCACGGACGTTCGGTGCACGTCCGGGCGATCGCGATTGTTGTGAAAGGCCGTTAGTCAGAACCCCTCAGGAAACCGCAGACCGGTCAACCAACTACGGAGCAGCACGACATCAACGGAGGAACAGAAGGAAAACTGGCAAACCACCACCGGAGGGAGGCGAACTCCACAACATCAAGGGAGAACTCGCCACGCACGTGACTCGAGGCCGGCTGGCTAACAAGCCGGGCCGAGAACAACAAAGAACGAGACTTCAAGACTGGCGGGCAGCAATAGCCGGGTCGAGAAGTCTACCAATGCGACCAGCGGGCCTTAAGCCACCAATGTATTCTTTCTATAAATGTTATTTAAATAGTTTAAATGTTCACCCATTAAGGGCCAAACAAACAAATGTAGTCAAAATTATTAAATTCAAATGTATCGTTATTTTAAATTTAATAAACGATGGCGGCGTCGCGGAAGTAATGCGAAAGCAATTCCCGCGGCGCCGTCGGTTCAAAACGGAAAAAAAAAAAAAAAAAAAAAAAAGGTTAGGTTAGGTTAGGTTAGGTTAGGTTAGGTTAGGTTAGGTTAGGTTAGGTTAGGTTAGGTTAGGTTAGGTTAGGTTAGGTTAGGTTAGGTTAGGTTAGGTTAGGTTAGGTTAGGTTAGGTTAGGTTAGGTTAGGTTAGGTTAGGGGGGTTGCCGGAGCTAGATTACCAATTTAGGGTGTGCGATGAATAGAGGAGAGGCATACGCATCGACTCACGTTGGCGGATCTTGGTTATCTATTTTAGTTCCGGAGTTATGATTTTTCAAAGTCGGCAACTCTTGTGAAAAAATCGTTTTTTTTTGTGTTTTTTTGTGAAAATGTCGACTTTGATCGATGACAGCTCCGGCCGTATTCGAGTCAGAGGGTCGATTTCACACCCCCGGATAGGGAATTTAGTGACGAACCGATATCATCCCTTAAAACAGTTTACCTCACGGAAAACTCGGGAGCTATTGCGGAAAAACCGGAAAAAAATTAAATTTCGAGTCGAGTGTAATTTTTTCGATTTTCCGGCCGTAGCTCCGCAGTTTTCCGTGAGGTAAACTGTTTTAGCATTTTATATCGATTGAAGACGTTTACGCGCATCCGTCGGTTTTGGTTTCGAAGCGCTACGTCGTTTGGCTGAGGAGTGGGGGCCGTCCGAGTGTCGGAAAATGCCGTTGTTTTTGGTGAGTTTTACAGTTTTCCCTCATTAGCTCCTCGGTTTTCCGTGAGGTTAACTGTTTTAGCATTTTTTATCGATGGAGGATGATGAGTCGGATCGATCGGTATAGGTCGGGGGTCTATACGACTTATGGTTGGGAAGTTATGATTTTTCATTTAGTTTTAAGTTTTTTCAATTCATTTTGCAATGATGTGGCAACGTATTTGTAATCGATAGTGCGCATCCGTGGAGCGTTGTAGCCTTATTTCGTAAACGACTAAGGGTTGTGGGGGGGTCATTTGTGCCACATACCGAAAAGTACCCCCCCCCTTAATTTTGGGTTTAATATATCTCAGTGGGGTTGTAACTTAGATGTATCGTTCCTCCGCCAAATAATTTTTTTTTTACAACCTGTAAATAGTCCCCTCATAGTCGGTGTACTTCCCCCCCCCCCAAAAAAAATATTTTGGAAAATCCTTGAGATCTGGTCGGACGTTTGTGAAACTCGAGATTCCGATGTTTTACGTGTCGCCAATGAAAATTCGCCTCTTGCCGAGTCCGTTGGAACGATGTTTCATCGTGTAATCGTCTACGGAGATCATTATTTAATATAATATACTATTATATCGTATCATTCGAGAAAAAAGTTATTGATAGTGAGAATTTTGACTTTGATCGGCCACTGCTCTGGTGGTATTTGTTTCATACAGTCGACTGTCACACCCCCGGATAGGGAATTTAGTGGCGAATCGATACCATCTCTTAAAACAGTTTACCTCACGGAAAACTCGGGAGCTATTGCGGGAAAACCGGAAAAAAATTAAATTTCGAGTCGAGTGTAATTTTTCGATTTTCCGGCCGTAGCTCCGCAGTTTTCCGTGAGGTAAACTGTTTTAGCATTTTATATCGATAGAAGACGTTTACGCGCATCCGTCGGTTTTGGTTTCGAAGCGCTACGTCGTATGGCTGAGGAGTGGGGGCCGTCCGAGTGTCGGAAAATGCCGTTGTTTTTGGTCAGTTTTACAGTTTTCCCTCATTAGCTCCACGGTTTCCCGTGAGGTTAACTGTGTTAGCATTTTTTATCGACGGAGGATGAAGAGCCGGATCGATCGGTATAGGTCGGGGGTCTATACGACTTATGGTTCGGGAGTTATGATTTTTCTCAGGTTTTTTCGGACTTGTAATATTTACGAAAAAAAAAAAATAAAATATCACACGCCGCCGAGCTTCGAACCGCGACCCGTCCGTCTCTGCCATTCCTCAAGAACCACTGCGCCGCCCGATTAGTGATTGTGCCTTTGCAAATCAGTTTATTTAGCCTGTGCACGTTCATCGCGGTTTGGCGTATACGGTGTGAGCATAGCGTCCTCTGATACTTATACGGAGTGGTGCGGCGTACGTATTTTCGAAAATTTTGTTTTCGCCAGTGCGCAGCCGCGGAGCGTCGTAACGTTATCTAGTAAACGGCTACGGGTAGTGCTCGGTCACGTGAATATCATACCGAAAATTACCCCTCACCCTTTTTTTTTGATTTAAGTATATCTCGGTCGGTTTTACACCTGGAAGCACCGATTTTTCACCAAAAAATTTGTCGTTGCACCCTCTGAATTGTCCCTTCGTAGTCCGGGTACTTTTGACCCCCCCCAAAAAAGTTATTTCGGAAAAACTCTGCACGTCGTCGTACGGTCGTGGAACTTTGTGATTCGCATAGTGTGGAGTTCGGTGATGATATTCGTTGTCTTGTGTTGAGAGCGTACGAGCCGTTTTTACCCGTCTTTGAGGGGTTCAAAAATTTAAAAATGTGCGTTTTTAGCGTTTTTCCGCACGGGCACTAAGGTTTTGGGGCGCCGAGTCGTAGTGCTAGTCGTTTTTGATAGAGCTTTTTGCCCCGAATCGATCGGCACCGGCCGCGAGACGATCCGACTTTTGGTTTGGGAGTTATGATTTTTAGCTTGTTTTTGCATTTAGAAATTTATGTATTTACGTGTTTTTTAGATTTTTTTTTTTCCGTCGATCGCCACCAAACTCTAGAACCCGACTATTTGGCGCAAGGGAAATCGAAAAGGCTCTATGGTCCGAGTGCGTACGACCTTTATTTCGTCCGGAATCCGGGTAGCAAAAAGTTGAAAAACGATTTACGTGTTTATTCGTAGGTACAGTCGTCTCCTTGTGGCGTACCTATGTTTGTAACTGTAAGTAAAAATTAATTTGAACTTTTTTTGAGTACGCGTTTATCGGTGTACGTCAGTTGGAGGTTGTGAAAATTGGCAAAACGAAATATACGATGAAACCCACCCCGGGGGGTGATCATTTAGGATTTTTCTTAAGATTTTTTCGAACTCGTAAAGAAGTTTGAAAAAAAAAAAAAAAATTAATGGCGCAACGGGGTTTCGAACCCGGCACCCGCACAACATCGCCGCGACGGGCGCACCACTGAACCACTGAACTCTTATGTTCGATGACGCGAATCATACTATTTAGCCGTTGTGTTGAATAAACGTTGACCGCGGTTTGGCGTATACGGTGTGAGCATAGCGTCCTCTGATACTTATACGGAGTGGTGCGGCGTACGTATTTTCGAAAATTTTGTTTTCGCCAGTGCGCAGCCGCGGAGCGTCGTAACGTTATCTAGTAAACGGCTACGGGTAGTGCTCGGTCACGTGAATATCATACCGAAAATTACCCCCTCACCCTTTTTTTTTGATTTAAGTATATCTCGGTCGGTTTTACACCTGGAAGCACCGATTTTTCACCAAAAAATTTGTCGTTGCACCCTCTGAATTGTCCCTTCATAGTCCGGGTACTTTTGACCCCCCCCAAAAAAGTTATTTCGGAAAAACTCTGCACGTCGTCGTACGGTCGTGGAACTTTGTGATTCGCATAGTGTGGAGTTCGGTGATGATATTCGTTGTCTTGTGTTGAGAGCGTACGAGCCGTTTTTACCCGTCTTTGGGGGGTTCAAAAATTTAAAAATGTGCGTTTTTAGCGTTTTTCCGCACGGGCACTAAGGTTTTGGGGCGCCGAGTCGTAGTGCTAGTCGTTTTTGATAGAGCTTTTTGCCCCGAATCGATCGGCACCGGCCGCGAGACGATCCGACTTTTGGTTTGGGAGTTATGATTTTTAGCTTGTTTTTGCATTTAGAAATTTATGTATTTACGTGTTTTTTAGATTTTTTTTTTTCCGTCGATCGCCACCAAACTCTAGAACCCGACTATTTGGCGCAAGGGAAATCGAAAAGGCTCTATGGTCCGAGTGCGTACGACCTTTATTTCGCTCGGAATCCGGGTAGCAAAAAGTTGAAAAACGATTTACGTGTTTATTCGTAGGTACAGTCGTCTCCTTGTGGCGTACCTATGTTTGTAACTGTAAGTAAAAATTAATTTGAACTTTTTTTGAGTACGCGTTTATCGGTGTACGTCAGTTGGAGGTTGTGAAAATTGGCAAAACGAAATATACGATGAAACCCACCCCGGGGGGTGATCATTTAGGATTTTTCTTAAGATTTTTTCGAACTCGTAATGAAGTTTGGAAAAAAAAAAAAAAATTAAAGCCGCGATCAGGCTCGAACCCCGGTCGATAGAAAACGCTAAATCGGCTAACCTCACGGAAAACCGAGGAGCTAATGACGGAAAACTGTAAAAACTGATCAAAAATAACAAAATTTTCCGACATTCGGACGGCCCTCACTCCTCGGCCAAACGACGTAGCGCTTCGAAACGAAAACCGACGGATGCGCGTAAACGTCTTCTATCGACATCAAATGCCAAAACGGCTAACCTCACGGAAAACTGCGGAGCTACGGCCACAAAAACCGAAAAAACTACACTAAACTCGAAATCTAATTTTTTCCGGTTTTCCCGCACTGGCTCCCGAGTTTTCCGTGAGGTTAGGTTAGGTTAGGTTAGGTTAGGTTGGTTAGGTTAGGTTAGGTTAGGTTAGGTTAGGTTAGGTTAGGTTAGGTTAGGTTAGGTTAGGTTAGGTTAGGTTAGGTTAGGTTTAGGTTAGGTTAGGTTAGGTTAGGTTAGGTTAGGTTGGTTAGGTTAGGTTAGGTTAGGTTAGGTTGGTCGGCAGAGACCTACCCCCACCTCCACGCGGTGCCGACCGGAAACGGAACTCCGGTTCCGGCCAACGGGGGAGGCACAGAAGGCAAACTGTACAAAACCAAACACCGGCGGGTCAACAAAACGACCAGAGAGGGCCAACATCGCCCTCCAACCACCGAACAAAGACCGAAGGCCCGACGCAAGGAAGACCGGGAAGGTTAGACGGGGACCCAGAGGTTAGTAAACGAAGCGGCGAGTAACAACATCCGAAAAGGCCCCGCGCGGCCCTTGCCGCAGGCGAGCCCCGGGGCACTAGTAGACGCCCACGGACGTTCGGTGCACGTCCGGGCGATCGCGATTGTTGTGAAAGGCCGTTAGTCAGAACCCCTCAGGAAAACCGCAGACCGGTCAACCAACTACGGAGCAGCACGACATCAACGGAGGAACAGAAGGAAAACTGGCAAACCACCACCGGAGGGAGGCGAACTCCACAACATCAAGGGAGAACTCGCCACGCACGTGACTCGAGGCCGGCTGGCTAACAAGCCGGGCCGAGAACAACAAGAACGAGACTTCAAGACTGGCGGGCAGCAATAGCCGGGTCGAGAAGTCTACCAATGCGACCAGCGGGCCTTAAGCCACCAATGTATTCTTTCTATAAATGTTATTTAAATAGTTTAAATGTTCACCATTAAGGGCCAAACAAACAAATGTAGTCAAAATTATTAAATTCAAATGTATTGTTATTTTAAATATAATAAACGATGGCGGCGTCGCGGAAGTAATGCGAAAGCAATTCCCGCGGCGTTCGTCTGAAAAAAAAAAAAA
>CM017797.1:85542836-85735336 GCA_008086715.1 Sitobion miscanthi | reverse complement strand
TTTTATTTTCTTTTCCAAATATATTTTAGAATTTCAAGATTATCCGTATATCAGTATATATTTTTGACTTCACCACTAATTTAGATTATTTAATTACCCCGGTCCCATATAAGGAGGGCCCATAGCTTGCATATGATTCATCATAGGATTATAAGGTGGCATCATGGAAGGACCAGCTGGATTTGAATACTCAGGTTTCTTCTTTATAGGTGGCCCAGCGTCATCATCACTATCCGATCGTGTACCTATAATAATAATGAATTAAAATAATGAGTACATTCACAAAAATATATTCATCATGTATATGTTGAAATATAGTCATTGTGAATTTATATTATATAACCTTTGCCACCAGACTTTTGTCGCTCGTGTTCTTTCATATCATCCTCAGGAATTCCTTCCATTCCATAAATTTCTATTTCAATATTAGAACGATGTGAAAGTGCATTGGGCACTTTGTCTATTGTTTCTTTGTGAACCTGTAGAAAAATTTGAAACTTATAAAATAAAAATAATAAATATTTAATAATGTAAATTAAAGGATTGGGAATTTTAGAAATATATACATTCAAATTTTAGTATAAAACTAAATTATTTTAGAAGATAAGGTATAAAATAGTTAAATACATTTTATGTACCTATGTATAATAGTAATTATTAATAATTTACTAACCTGCATACAATGAATTGATAAACCAGGACCAGTGTATAGTTTTTTATGACATATGTGGCATTTAAAATGTTTTGCTTTTTGATGCTGAATTAAAATTTTTTCATCATCAAATTCGCGGTTGCAATACCTTAATATTTAATTAAGGATCAAATATAATTAATAATTAGTAATTTACGTAACTTTAGGGGTATTTGAATAAAAAATTCATAAAAACAATGTTATCTTAATTATGTGTCTACATAAAAACATGAAAATGATTCAATCAATACCAACTAAAGATTAGGTAAATATATTCATGATATAAAACAAGCATAACATACATAAGAACCTTTCTAATTTAGTATAAAAGTAATATGGATATTTATTATTCTAATCAACTTGTAATAATTGACATCAGTAGGCTTTAGGGGATATTATGCTCTATTATTATTGTAACTTCTTAGGTACCTATATTTTGCAACGTAAAAACATTTATGGCAAATGTAAATAATGCAATTTTTTTTAAAGTAAAAAACAATATTTGTATACTCTAGGTACTAATATAATATTTTTAAATTCACTTTGTACATAATTCATCTTTAGTTATTTAACCTAGAACCGTTATCTACAAATATAAACATTTTAAATAAAAGCTTACATATTTATTAATTATTTATCAGCAGCGAAAAGTTGATTTCCCAGATATCAAAAATGTTGTTTTAAATACATGTGCATATTATACTAGCGCAGATAAAAAAATGTTGCAGTGTATTTTAATCATAGACCTATAAACGAATGAACAGCACTTTGAGAGAGAAATCAGGGGTGCGATATAGAATGAGTGAGAAAAGAAACAATGTAGGAAAATGTATATAGTTCCTTAAACGGGCTCCTTCACTTTCACAATGCATTGATGGCCGGGGATAGAATGGAGTGGAATGAACTGTCCACTAGTTTATAGGTCTATGGTTTCAATATTGCGGAAATTCTACCATAAATATCGGCAAGTGTCATACAGGCCTTGAGAACAAAAATTTTTTTTTTAATGTGTGTTTTAACTTTTTTATGCTGCTTTTGATACAAATATCAAATAATTAACCATTAATGAAATAAAAATTAATTAATTAAGTAAACACCAGTTATGTCTAAGTGATGAAATATTAACCCTTTGACAAATTAATTACATTGCACTATCCCTAATCAAGGGTGATCATAAAAATATAAAATAATAAATCCTTTAATTTTTGTTAAGTAATACAAAAGATACAAAATATTGATACCAGATAGAAGTGCCTATTTCAATATAATATTAAGTTCAAAATCTGTAAACATCAATATACAATCAGTAAAATTTTATTAAATACCACAACCCAAATATTTCTTAAATATTCAGTATTTTTCTACAGGACCAAGAGAGGTAATTAAACAACAATAGTAATCAATAGATTAACAAATACTTTTAATGATTGAATAATAAGTGCTCATAAATAAATCAAGTTCCCAAGGTATAAATAATAATATAAAAAAGCAATTACGATTGTCAAGTAGGTAAATCGAAACTTACATTTTAAAGTTTTAAAACTATAATGATAAGCAGATACCTATTCCAATAAAAATATAACATAAAACTCGTCAAAATAACAATTGTTTAATTGTAAATATGGCGCTTGAACTTATTTTTTTTAGTGATGTGGTAACACAAGCATTTCATTATTGGCTAACATGGTGGTGGTGCATTGGCAAAACATTTTTGGCAATAATCTCAGCTATAAAATCTACTTTTATACATTCATAAATGCTTTGAACAAGTAATTTCAGACACTATACAATAGATCCAGAGAGAACCCATACAAATATGCTGTCAATCAGCCACACAGAGGGTTAAATCAATAAAAATTATAATAAAAACAAGACAATATAAATATACCCCTAAACATGTACCTATAGACAATCATGTATTTTTATACACCTAGGTACCTGTATAGTGTCTACATTAAAATACAAAATAGGGTTTTCGCTTTTTTTTATTTGAGAGTACCTATATGGATATCTACAAATAATTAATCCGACAGAATAAAAGTAAAAACCAGCTTCAATAATAGCATTAAAAAGGATACCAGCACCATGGCTTGGACTGCTTCTTCTTTTTGCGACCCATATTCTAGTTAGTGTGTGTTTGGACGACAGCTGCTCGGCGGCACGGGAACCGTACTACGAAAATCGTACGCTATTTCAACAACACGTACTCGTCATCGCGCGGGAACTGTTATGACAACTCGAAGTTAAAAGTCGTCGTCGTCGTCGTTGTTATTAATAATTGTAATAATATTAAACGCAATGTGTACTTGTACGAACTTGCTCCACTTCAATGGTTCAATCACCCGTAGAATATCGGTTAAGAGACGGAACGTGACGGAAAAAGATAATAATAAAAATACACTACACACTGTCCGAGGGCCGTTTGTTTTTCCGTTTTATTTTATTTTATCATGACGGACGGGACAGGGCATTCGTAGTGTGCTCGTTTTTCGTACAGTACTTGCAATACTGCAGTAGCACAGACTGTAGTAGTAGTAGTAGTGGTAGTAGTAGTGATTGTAGTAATAGTAGTAATAGTAGTAGTAGCACTGTAGCAGTAGTAGACGGAATAGCGTCGAAATTACGAAACGAAAAATAAAATCGAAGTCGCATTCACGCACACAAATAAATACCTACATTCGCACACGAACACCGCGCGAGTCGTGGAGGAAAGAAATAATCGTTTGATCAGGTGTGTCGTGGGGCTCCTCTTTCCATGGCGTTGTTGTAAGGTTTGCGATTCGCCAGTTGCCAGCACTCGCCACAGTGTTGTTCGCCGTCAGCCCGGATTCAGAACATGTGTTATTAAAAACACACGAACCAACACTACTACCACAGCGACAACCGTCAATAGAAAAACTTTACAATTCGCCCGCGGAGGCAACACCGTTTGAGAACATGAAAGATATGAATGACGGGCGGTAAAGCGGGGCTCGGGTGACAAGGCGCAAGGTCAATCAGTGCGTCCACCGTCCGCCCGAACGGCTGAACCAACACTGATGTCTGATCGACAGACCGGCCAGCAGCGGCACGGAATACGGACCTATAGTGAGTAGAGATTGCTGAATGTTTGAATTGTTGGAAGTGTTCAAGACGTGATGCGGCCCGTCGGCTCTTAGCCCATCAATACTGTACTACGGTAATACTGTAGTTCATACTCTGTAGAGGCGCAGTCTGTATTCAACGCTGTAGTCCGTGCGCAGTACTGCAGGAGTGTAGTACTGTAGTGCTATTGTGCGCGCGTGCGCTTGTTGGCCGTCGGACCTCGGACGATCACCGCCGCGACTTCTGAACTTCTCTCCGCTGCCGCACACACACACACTGCTCGTCGGTTTGGTACAAAGTACGCGTTTTATTTTCCTACCTTAAGTGCCCGGCACGCGTTTGTCGCGCTGTCCGCCATCTTCGTTGCTTTATATTCTTGTCCGTACAGCCACTGTTTCCGCATCGTGTTCCAATATAAAATCCGTCGACGGCGCTTCGTCCAACTGAGCAGATTTCGTGCGAAACAGTTCGCACTTTTTTCTGGTAAGTGGTAATAGACGGCTGAACGGTAGCGTCGTCTACCAGGGTTATTCTCGTTTTTGTGGCGATCGTACCGACGTTCACTGCCACGCCAACTCCGCGTTTTTTTTGAATTTGAGCCATTCCATCTGGTCTGTTTTTTGTTATACTTACGTTAAATTATTGTTACTATCTTGCGGTCTACCGCGTACTTTCAGAAAGGGTGGGAGGGGGGGGGGAAGGGACATATCTTAACTCGTGGCCACCAATAATTTAATCAATATCGTCCTTTTCGCCCACCAGGGCGATTTCCCCAAATTTTTGTGAGTGTAGCTGGGTACTCTTTATTTTTAATTAATAATAATATATAATTTCTTCACGTCTTGACACCTGTTGTTGAATAACTAGTTTTATGAGAGTATACCTAAGAGTATTTGATTCTGTCACATTGGTGCAGAGATTTGCCATCTCTCAAGTACTTAACATTATACAATTTATATTGACAATAATACATTAGATAAATCTATTTTATCCCTATTAGTAAAATTCTTAACCTAAACAGTTTTCATTGTGTTTTATAATAGGTGCTCTAAAATATAGGGTACACCTATGATTAATGGTTTTAAAATTATACTGTACTTACATTTAAAGGAAATATTCAAAGTAAATAATGCTACCTACACTTTAAATAGGTACATACAATGACTATTTTGTTTTATTATAAATATATTATGTTTGATATTGTTAAAAGTAAGTTGCTATGAAAAATTATCTATTTTATTTATTTACTCCTTATGTGTCGTATGCTTGCATTAAAATTGTACTTTTTATGTAAAATTTTCTGTAAAATAATAGACACTTAAAAATGGTTTTTTTGTCTTTGTTTTAGCTAATTAATTTCAACAAGTTGATTGACAATGCCGAGAACGCTGAGAAATAGCCGTAAAAGGACTAATCATCGTAATGAAAGTACAGCGAGGGTTACTTCCAATTTATCACCAAATGCTCCAGAATTTATTCCTATTGGTAATTATTAATAATTATTATGTTTTATTATTTTTTTTAGTTTTAGTTAGTATACTAAAGTGATCAAGAAGTACATATAGGTATCTAATTATATTATATAAATTATAAGAACTTACACTAACTTAAGCCTATACAATTTTTTATAATAATAGTTATATATTTATGGGTACCTACCTAACCTATTGTTTGACAAATAACAAAATACATTTATTTTGTTTTTTTTTTTTTATATAATTTTAGGACTTACCATATTCACCTAATTACCTACTTTTATTGTACATTATAAAATCATGGGCCCCCACACTTATTTGTTGGGCTTATTAAACTCAAGCCTATTCTTATTATCTTAAAGATCTAAGTACCTAATTATGTGAATATAATTTTTATTTTGTTTTATTTATATCATTTAAAATTCTATTAATTTGTTTGTATTTGTTGTTTAGCAAATGACGAGACTGCGGCTAATCAAAGACCAAATTTAGTAATTCAGTCAATGACATTTTGTGGAAGTTCAAGCACATCAAATAGTAGCGGGTAGAATTCATTCATATAAAACTATTAATGATGATAACATTTTGACTGCTAATTTTTAATTTTTGTGTTTTAGGAGTAATAGTAACTCTAACTATGAAGTTACTACTACAATTTCTTCTATACCAGATGTATTAAATAATAAGGGCCAGCGAGATTTGCTTATTAATCTTTTGAACGAAAGCAAAGTAGATTGTGTGATATGTTATGAAAGGGCTAAAAATATTGAGCAGATTTGGAATTGTCGTAATTGTTATCAAATTATGCATTTAAAATGCATAATAGTTTGGTTCATTAAATCTCATTGCAGTAAGTAATATTTAGTACTTTTATGGATTAAATTGTAGAAGCTCGAATGTCAAGAATTTAACTTTATTACCTATACAGTATAGCAGGGTTATGCAACCGGATAAATTCTTTGTCGGTTGTTGTGGCCCTTAAATACATTAACATTTTGGACATAAATATTATTTATTTTTTGGCATGTCTAAAATAATTATTGTGATTGAAAACATGAAAATATAGCAAAAATAGATTACTATAGTCTATTATATTATATAATATACATAATATTTACTTACATAATATTTACTTACATAATTTGTACCTGCTTGATAAACTATGTTTTCACTACAAATGCAGCCAGATTTTTAAAAATAATTTATGGCCTACTACCTATAAAGATTAAAGAAGACCTTTAGGAACGGTGAATTTTAATTAATATATCTTTTTATAACAATTACCATATTAAAAAAAATTAATTAAATTACATTGATTATCACAAATTTCTTGTACTTTTAATCTTTAATTTTAGCATTTTATTATTGTACATATTAATACTAAATTATTTCGATACTTATTTTTTAATTTTATTGATTAAAGTAAATTAATATTTTTATAGATGCTGTCTGGAGATGTCCAGCATGTCAGTGTGAGATGACTGGAAAGCCGAAATATATATGTTTTTGTGGTACTTTACCGAATCCATATCATAACAGTGTGGACACTCCTCATTCTTGTGGTCAAGTTTGTGGATTGCAAAGAAAAAATTCTAATTTAAACTATAATGATTGTCATCATAAATGTACACTGCTTTGTCATCCTGGCCCTTGTCCACAATGTGTTGTACAAGTTTTAAGGTTGTTACTTAACCAAATTTGATTTCCACTTTATTTTTTATTTTAATAAAACTAATTATATTCAGATCATGTGGATGTGGAAAAAAACGAGTGTATGCCCAATGTGGACAGTCAACCCAGATTGTATGTAACAATGTTTGTCATAAAAAATTAAACTGCCAAATCCATGAATGTGAAAAAATTTGTCATGCTAATAACTGCGAACCATGTAATAAGGGATGTCCTCAAAGTAAGTATTGATTTTTAGCAAAATCTAAGGTTTATTTTAGAAAAAAATGAATGTTTGGTAATAGTTAATTTATTATTATTATTTTAACATACTGAAGTGGTACTACACTAGTAGTAAAAATTATGGTTGGAATGTTAAACCAATTTTTAAGGGATTTGGTTTGGTAAAGATTAAAACATCGATACTCTTCATCCAAACTTGTTATTTCAACATTTTTAGAAGATTTCATTATTTATTAACTAAACTAAACAATTAGTTTTTCTTTTTACCACAGAGTTGATGTGTTTAATCCCATTTAGTATAATAGTACTTATATAAGCTCCTCTGAACAAGCAATTCCTAGCTAGTGTAGTATGTGTATTGGTCATATCACAGCAGAAGTGCAGAATAATGTGACATTACAATTTGCCATTTTGGACACAAACATTGAAATGAATTATTTTTTGATACTTAATGGATAATATCTATTTTAGCTAGTAACTAGTAATTAAGCTTATAAATTAATACTCTATTCCAAGAGAGAACATGCCGATTCTGCGCATCCACCTGCAGAAAACTTGATCAGGCTGCGACATGTTCTCTCTTGGGTGAAAGTATAGTACTGTCAATTTTAATTTTAAAAGTGTTTGAATTGAAAAAGTTTTGGTTTGATTCATAGACATTTTATAAAAAGAAGATGCAATTTTGAAATTATAATTTGACTTAATGCAAAATTAGAGTTTATAATACCACTAATTAATAGTTATAGCAATTTCATTCAATGATTCTTAATAAAAACTTAAAATTAATATTCTTTTTAAATGATCCCTATTCAAAAACTAAAATTTAAACAACTGCTTTTAATAATGAGTTGCAACATTATTTAATTAATTTAAATTGTTATCGAAGCCTCAAATTCAGTTAAGCAAATAAATAATATTATATTACATAGACTAACCATTTACTATAGTTTTCTATTATATATTTATACTGTTTTAATAATAAATATATAAAATGCATTAGCTAATATATAGATTTTACTTAACCAAATGCCTATTAATCAGTTATTATTATTAAAACTTGCAACATTAATTATCATTAGGTAAATATCAATTTTATGTTTTAATTAATTAAAACTGGACAGTAGATTGTCAGGAACTTGTTTTGATTTATTTGTCTCTGACAAACTAGCATTTAAGTTTTCGTTGTTAAAACCTTTTTTAGGATCTATAATTAGAAACAAAAAAATGCTTTTAATTATAAATATAATTGACTAGAATATATTATTGTATTCTATATATTTCTAACTTATTTTCCAAAAATGTAATTTTTATTATTATTTTTTTAAATATCTTTAAGTCAAGATCATCTTGTTCTTGTATTTAATTTAACTTTTGAACATCTAAATTTGCTGAGAGTCAACATGTGTTACCATGTTTATGGTAAGTAATGATAGAAATTAATGTACATTTTAAATTAACATTTTAGGCGTTTTTTACTAAGTTACATTAATATTTAATATTCTCAATAAATGATACTTGTACAACATTGATAAAGAATATAAACGTAACAATTATGTTTTTATGAAAATTAGCAGATCCTAATATAGACAATTATAGGTATAGCATTTTCCTAGAGAGACAAGACTACTGTATTATTCTCAATTTAGAAAATAAAGGTTTACTTAATTCTCTTTATTGCAGTACTTTTTAAATGTGTCTTAAGAGGCTCCATATTTGTTGTCTTAGTCTTTAAAACGTAAAACATGCCTAATTTTATGTTCACAATAAAACATTTTACTCTGTAATTTCTAAAATTATAGTAAATTTCCCTCTTATACAATTAAGAGTTAAGAAAAATATTATCTTTTAGGAGTTTATTGATATTATTTTTATCTAAGTTATGAACATTTTAAAATGGTCATAACTTGCTTCTTAATAAAAATATCAATAAAAGCCTCCAAAATGCCCTAGATTATAAGATTATTATTCTAACCTTTAAATTTTATGAGAGGTTATTTCACTCTAATTTTAGAAATTACAGTGTATAGTGTATTATTGTGAACTTAAAATTTTTCAGGTACGTTTGTAAGACAAAGACAACAAATGCCCCGTGTGGCTTCCTTTTCACAATGACTGAATTAAATTTTAAAATTTCCACAGACCATATTGGTTAGAAAAACATAATATTATATATAAACTTCTGTTTAAGAGACTGTTGTCTCCTTACAAATGTGGACTCACAACAAAAAAATATGCGTACAGCCGTTCCTATTTTGGGTTGTTATCTTTAATTTTGGAGTGAATTGACCTAATTCTAAACTCTAAGGTAAGAACTTATTTGTTCTCTTTTTGGTTTTCATAAAATTGTATTTTAAATTTTAAAGCGAGTTATGATCATAAACATAAGTTTAATATTTACGTAGTCATAATTTGCTTTAAAATTAAAATCAAACTAGAGAGCTCAGATTATTTTCTTATCTTTGAGATATATTCACTCTAATATTTTAAGCTAACAACATAAAATTTGAACAGTTGAATGTAAACTTTGATGTGTTATACATTAGTAAGACTTTAATTAAAAAGCTTACTTCAAATTTTAAACTATTATTTAATTTTAGTCATTATAAAATAGATTAATATATTAAGAGGTAAATATTATTTTGAATTCCAACAAAATAATTTTTATTTTAAATTAGTTAAAAAGTTGTCCATGCTTTTTCTTTATAATTGGGACTTTAATTATATTTTTCTATATCTACGTATAATTTTCAATTAAAAAATGTGAAGTTGTCAAAAAATATAGGATCAAATGTGATACAATTCAATAAGTTATGTCTTGAAAAAAAAATTTTTTCGTTATATTTACCATATTCTTACTGTATTCTTATCAAAATAATAGTTATTTTAGATTAGGTTAGAAGTTGTCCATGTTTTTTCTTTATAATTGGGATTTTTAATTAGAACTTTTCTATATCTACGTATAATTTCCAATTAAAAAATGAGAAATTTTCAGTGGTATTGTCAAAAAAACAGGATCAAATGTGAAACAATTCAATAATTTATGTCTTGAAAAAAATTTTTATTGTTATATCTGATTGTTATTCCAAAATTTAAAAGATTACCGTACTGGAATGTGTTATCTCTGTCACGACTTAGCAAATCTATACACTGAATTCCCACTATTGATTGTTTATAGTTAATGTTAGAGCAAATTGACTTATTATCATCAAATATGTTGAAGAGAACATAAACTGTGCTGAAGCAAAAAGTTTTTTTTAATGTTTGTTAATCTAAAATGAGTTATGTACTTATGAGTTAAGTACTTAAATAGTTCATGTTTTCAAATTTTTCAATTTTTTTTTAAATTTAAGTATTTGCTCTAGCACAATTTATATTCTCCTCTACACATTCAATAATAAGTAAATTTTGTCTATTATAAATTCTTAATCATACAATATTATTATATTTTAACATTTAGTTAATGTAAATTATCTGGAATAGTGAAAATAAACCTAGCAAGAATCGTAAAAACAATATGTAAAGAACGCCTAAATATTTTCATAAAAAATATTTTATTTTCGTTAATATATAATTATTTATCATTATTTGTTCTAGATCTAAATCCGCCAGAAGCAACGTTAGTTGCATCAAATGCATCATTTGCTGATGCAATTTTGCAATATAATCTATTACCACCTGATTCGTTAGTAACAGAGGACGAATTAAGAATGCTAGGATTGAATCCAGAGGAATTATTTGAGCCGAGCAATTTTCATGATTCATATTATTCCACTTCCAGTAATTATGACGGTGATAATAATATGCGTCCTAATAATGCCTTGTTTGATAATACAGATGAAAGTGAAGTTGATGATGATTATGATGTCGAAGTCGATGATATAGATGATATTATGCAAGATATTGATTTTGGCTACCGTAGTAATTCAAATTTTCCTGTGGTCTTAGCAAACCCACTCTCTGGTTACTCTGGTTCTCACGAGTTTGAAATTGAGTATCCAGTTACTGATGATGATGATGATGAAGATGAAGATGATGATGATGATGATGATGAAGAAGATGAAGATAATGATACTGGAGGAGAAGAAGAAGATAATGATGAAGATAATGAAGGTTCTGTTTTAAATAGTTATAACCTTCATAGAATTGATAATTGGACAGATAGTTCTAGTGATAGTTCTAGTGAAGAAGAAAGAGAAATTGTTCACGATTCTACACCACAAGCTTTTATGAATAGTCAGGATAGTGATCAAAGTGATGCATGGAATATGAGTGGCGATGACATAATAGATGTTGGTGCTGTTACTGGCTCAAGTTATTCCGAAGAGTCTACTGATAGTTCTCAAAGTGTTAACAGTATTGTGAATGATTCAAATTCGTCTGACAGTACCTCCAGTTCCAGATCCAGTTCTAGTTCCTCCTCTTTTTAAGAAAACAAATATAAATTCCTCTTTATAATTTTAAAATACAATTTAACTTTTAAATAATATGTAAACAAAACATGCATTGTATTCAAAGTGCCAATTGATATTCATTATACTTATTTTTATTATGAATGAATTATTTATTATAATGTATTAGTATGATAAACATATATTAAAATAATTAAAAAATTAAACCGTAACTTTAATAATATTTAGTTATAATAATAATCATTACATTTTGTTGATTTACAAACTCTTATAATATATGCTTACTAAGTAAGTAACGGTTTTCTAAATTATTATTTGAATAATGGAAAAAAAATATTATTTTATTCAAATAAAAAAATTGTAATATTGACATAAAAATATGTGTTTTTACTATTCTTTATTTCAAATGATAATTAAATCAAAATAAGCGCCTGTGATGACATTGGATATACCATATACACCTGTAAATTAACTATGTAGTAGATACTATACATTTTTATCAAATGTTTATTTTATTATGTCTTTGGCATGATTATGTTTTGACCGATTTATTTATAAGCATAGAAAATTTTCAATTATTTTTAGTTTCTTTTCCTATTTTTGCAAACATGTTATGCTTGCTTAACATTTATGTTTGCTAAAATGTTAACAAGATCTCACATTAATTTATCTTATTAGTTATGGCTAAAAAAAAATATACTAATAACATATAAGTGCAACTTTTTTAATTAGCATTTTAATTTTGAAATTCAAAGTTGGACAATACCACAACAATTAGAAAATTATTTTATTTTGTAGCCAAAAATTTATAAAATGATGGTAATTTAAGTCTAAATTCAGCATTGAATCATAAGATAACGATTATAACATCTTATAAAATTTATATGCTTTTATAATAATAATTATTAATTAATATTAATAATATAATAAATGCAATGTTAAGGTGCCCATCAAATTGGAAAATAGAAATTTACTATACTAGTATATAATGTTCTGTAGTTCCCTGTAAAATGCCATAATAAAAAATAATTATTAAAATTAGTCCAAATAAGCATAGTAAAAACTGTGTATTTACTGTTTAGTTTCATAATTTCACAGAATAGATGTTTATCTTATCTTGGAGGCTAGATCGATAAATTATTTCACAACTATCACAAAAAAACCTACGAAAACAAAAAGTCCCAGACCCTTTTCTACTATGCCGCAGATGCTTGATTCGAGATCCTCGGATATATTTTTTTGTTTATGCTGATACAGTGATACCCTTTCTTACTTTGTATAAAAAGCTTGAATATTTAATTGAATTAATTGCTTCTTAGAGCAAAAAAAACCATCTTATGTACATTTTAATGAATAACTGATAAATAATGTCATACCTACAAATCTAAGCATTTAAAAGTTAGTTTATTGTGTAAAACTGTAGTAGACATGTGCTTCAAACATTTTATAATTTATATCACCAGTCTGTTTAAATTGATAAATTAACACAAACAGATTTAAAAGGAATAATGATTTGGAAATTATGTTAAAAAACAAGTTTATCTTATAAACAATTTCTCGCAATACTTAAAACTAAACAAACTACAGTCAATGGATTTATTTTCAGTGTGTTACTGTGGAAAATCAAAACGACAAGTACCATGCACTCCAGAGAATGCCTTGGTGGTATATTACAGCTGTGGAAATCTGTGTGAAAAACAATTATCTTGCAAAAATCACTTATGCCAGAAACTGTGTCATGTTGGTCAATGTGATCCGTGTATAGCTTTATCTGTTAATAGATGTCCTTGTGGAAAACGGCCATTAACAGAGGATGAACTTAGTAACCGTACATTATGCATACAACCAGTACCCACATGTGACCAACCATGTGGAAAACCTCTAGAATGTGGTCCACCAGGTATGTGTTCTATATGAACATGTGTTACCATTTTATTAACTAATTTATTGTATTTATTTGTATAGAAAGTCCACATATATGTGAACAAAACTGTCATGAAGGCCCATGTGTTCGCTGTGAACTTAAAACCAAATATGTATGTAAATGCGGTAGTAGATCCAAGGAAATAAAATGTAATTCTGTAACCAGTGAATTGACTTGCAAAAAGAAATGTAACAAGGTGAGAGGTATTCTTTTAACAACAAACACTCATTATTATTCACCACTGTCAGTTTTTTTCTTTATTTAATAAATGTTCTTATTCAATTTTAAACTCTCTGAAATCCTACACTTAAAAAAAAAAGTTGTTAAGTTTTACAATTTGTGGATGTGACTTTTTTTTTTAATTAATTTTTTTACCTATAACAGGTAGAAACAACTTTAATATGGTCTTAGTATACATAATGCATAGTTAAGAATGTATAAAAACATAAAAATTACAGATAATAACATAATATTTACTATTAAAAGATATCCCGTGTAAAAATAAATACATATACAAATTATGCACTGAACTTAATATACCTCTTTACATATGTTACCTACTTAGCTATTTAATATATACATATGGGGGATGGAGTGGCTGAGCTGACTATGGTGTCAGTTCCAACACATACTGTCGCTGGTTTGAATCTTGACCACGAGCGGCTCCTCTCTCTGGGCAGGCAACTGTCTAGAGAGTGAGGCTGCCATACCCCAACCGGGCGTGGCAGAAACCTACAGGTGCCCAATTTGAAATTTTGCCAAACCTAAAAACACACTTGTTTCAACCAACCGTTCCAACCATTCCTCTCCCTCCCCTGCAAAACATCAAAAAACAGCTAATGGCCATAGTTACCGGGCTTACTAAAAAAGAAGCGGATAAGTGGATGTCGCTCTTCTGTACAGTAGATTACAAGTGGGTCTCTGTGTAATGGAATGTATTAAATTTGAATTTAATGATATCATATAATTGTATACGAAATGATTCTGAGCAGGGAAGGTTCATTGGTGTGAATATTTTATATTATTTTATTTTATTATAGCCTATATGTTGATTTAATATTATAAATTACAACATTTATTTTTATTTTATTTAGTTTCTATGGTGATAAGCAAATCGTTGGAAATTAAAATCCCATTTTTAGCGGTTTTTTTGTTATTTGTCTGTGGTTGTTCCTGTGGCATTAAATAACTATTCAGAAAATCGAAAAATAACCTCTTTAAAGTACCATCTTGATCCAATTTGCTAAAAGATAAGAGACTATATGTTGAAATCAAAGCACTCCTTCTGGTAGAAATTTTGTATACAGGATAGAAAAAAAAAATAAACTAGAATCAGCTCAGAATCTAAAAATATATATTTACATATATACATACTTCTGAATTTATTAACTATATTAACTGAATTGTTTCAGATATAAATAACATAGGCATCCACATGATTTTTTTTTCGATTAAAATGTTATATGTTTATATGGTTATAATGTTGTATTATAACATAAACATTTTTTGTAATATATTTAATTGTAATTCAAAATTATAACAATATTTTTGTAAATAAATATTTTGAAGTAAACAAATAAAAGTGAATAAAATTTTTTTAAGTATGGACGTGTTTATGCTTATGATAAATAATTATTATTTATTGAAATTATATTTTTTGGTTCTTAGATGATGTCTTGCGGAAAACATAGATGTATGGTAGTATGTTGTAATGCACAAGAGCATGTATGTACCAGAACTTGTAATGGACTATTAAATTGCCGTCAACATCGTTGTGATCGTGTTTGCCATTCTGGAAGCTGTTCAATGTGCTATGAAGCAAGTAGGTGTAATTATATAATTTATAATCATTTTTATGTGTATGTAAATATGAAACAACTAACAATGCCTAAAATGATTAGGATCCAATTATTTTTTATGATATTATTATGAACTAACTTATTTAGGTATAATGAACCATTTATATTGTTTACAACATATCTATTTCTTAAAGTTATTCATACAAATTACAGTTTTTCATTTAATTACATGTGTTGAGGTATACATTTATATTTGTTATTAATGTGATTAAATACAATATAAAAAACAGTTAAGTGGGTAATGCTCTGTTGTATATTAGGTGTCTAGAGAGTCACTGTAATGGATGTGTTAAATTTGAATTCAATGATATAAAATCATTATATACAAAAAATGATTCTAAGTGACGCTGATCTGTCAGCCTATATTATTATTAGGACAGTGAAGTTGTTGTATTTGCATGTTTTTTGTAAATGCTTATATTTATTACTGAGTGAGACTAAAATATGTTTTGTTAAACTTTTAATTTAAACAAAAAAAAATTATATTGCAATAAATACAATTTTGGCGGGTTTTTTAATAATTTTACTGCAATTATAACTATTTTTCATAATTGTTGTTTACATTTAAGATTATATAACTTAATATATAAAATAAAAGTAAGTAAATGTAGCAGTGAACAAATTTCTATATTTGTTGTAATACTTATTATTTTACTAATATTTCTATAGAGCGATTATCACATTAAAGTTGTTAAGAAAACTTAAAAAAATCATTTGTTGTGCAATGCAAGAATGTAAGCAATATTCATATTTAATTATTATTATTATTATTTATTATTATGTTTGATTAAATTGATTATAATTAAATTTTTACGATACAATTTTTAAATTTCGAAGTGCAATTTTTAATATATTTTAATGCAATATAGCAAACAATTTAGTTAGTTTTTTAATGCAATATTTTCACTGCCCTAATTTGTACTAACTATATTTGATGATATTATTGTGATAAAAGTAAATTATTTTACTATTATGCAATTAGTACAACTGTAGATTAAATTCATTTTTGCCAAAAAAAATTATATTTGAAATGTGATTGTGTGTATAAAATAAATTTACTAAAAGATTCATATACTCACTAAAAATATTTAAAATTAAGACTAAATAACTAAAACCTTAAACCATTATTCTTGATATTAAAATGTAATTTTGTCCAAATTTGAAATTGAAATGTATATAAAAATAATTGTGTTTATATATTTTTAGATTTGTTGGTTAAAGTTTGTACGGATTAATATCCAATGTCTAACTACAAACACTCGTAAAAAATTAATTTTACTTTCCAGTAAACTTTTTTTGTTGGTAAATAAAGGAAAATTTAAGAGGATTGTATTACATTTTTAAAATTTAGATTTAAATATAAAACAATTTATGAATTTCTAACTTAAAATAATTAATCAATTTTCGTAATTTTGATGAATTGTGTCAACATTTTAATGTCAGACGCTCATAAAAAATTACAGGATTTTCGTTTTTTTTAATTTCTACTAAGAACAACTTATGGGAATGTTGTATTACATTTTCAATGTTTTTGATCTAGTAAACATTTTTTATCGACAATGATTTTATAAAAAAAATAATAAAACTCGACATTTTCTTTTGCATTTTTATTTTCCTAAAAGTTGATGACACACAAAAAAAACACTTCATTGTAAAATCAATATGTTCAAAGCTGCACACAGAATCAAATATAAAAACATCTAATCATTGTATTTATGATATAAAAATGTTGTTTTTGGCCTTTTGTTTACATTACCTACACTTTTAAAGTCTTATAATAAAACTATGCCTTATAAAATATAATTTATTTTGTACACCTCCTCAGACTATTAAAATTATTTTTTTCCATGTTGCTGTGGTAGGTAATGCTATTTCAGCACTTTTCGTTTCAAACAATTTTTTTGCTAGGTTCCTAAATATTTATGGAATGTCTATATTCCATACAATGTCACAACTAGTTTTCAGGAATTTTTTCCATTTTTATAAAATCAATTGTATAGTTGGTCTCTTTACACTAAACATTATAAAACATTTATGTATTATAAATTATAATATTAAGTGAATATTTTTAGTATACTACAAAAATTATAACTAAATTATAAGTATAAAATACCAAGGTAGATTTATAAGTTGGATTTCATTCATTTATAATATTGCCTTTGTTTTTCTATACATACATCTGTATCTACTGTACTTTATTATATGGTCTTTTTAATTATTATTGATTTATTTTAATAGGTTTTGAAGAGTTGTATTGTCGATGTGGCAATAGTTTTATTTCTCCTCCTGTCAGGTGTGGTACTCGTCCACCATTATGTACATTACCTTGTTCACGAGAACACGAATGTGGTCATCCGGCTACTCATATTTGTCATGATGAGGATGAATGTCCTCCTTGTATAGCTCTGACTGAAAAATTGTGTTTTGGCGGTCATGAGGTATAAATTACAATGCATTAGCCTACAATATACCACTGAATATTTTTTATTTTTTCAACTGTTTAGCTGCGTTTTGCTATACCATGTCATATAAAAAATGTATCATGCGGTATGCCTTGTGGCATTCCACTTGCTTGCAAAAGACACACTTGTATCAAACCATGTCACGCACCACCATGTAATACTGGTCCATGTCAGTTACCATGTAATTTACCAAAATCGGATTGCAGTCATCCATGCTTAAAACCTTGTCATAATGGTTCATGCCCGCCAATAGCATGCAAAATAATGGTAAAACTCTTTTTGATGTTATAATAATATAAGCATAATTTATAATGATTCTTTCAAGGTGAGTGTTAGCTGTATTTGTGGGAATTTGACAGAAGCTAGGATATGTTCTGACCCTAAAGTGATTGAATATCGTCTTCAAGTTAAAGCACAGTCAATGAGCTTCCTAGACAATATTGTTGACTCATCGCCAATCATAAAATCATATAAA
Organism: Sitobion miscanthi; assembly: GCA_008086715.1. Taxonomy (NCBI): domain Eukaryota; kingdom Metazoa; phylum Arthropoda; class Insecta; order Hemiptera; family Aphididae; genus Sitobion; species Sitobion miscanthi. The sequence continues at coordinate 85,717,046 of CM017797.1, read as the reverse complement.
ATGTAATTTATTTGTAAACTATTTATTATTCTAGAATGAATGAATTACATTTATAATTTTTAGTTTGGAATGTACAACAGAATGTGCTAAATTAGAACGGAATCGTCGTATTGCCCTTGCACTTCAAATCCGTAATCCAGATTTATCTCCTAATGTCACTCCACGATATTCAGATTTCATGAAAGAATTTGCAAAAAAAGATGCATCATTCTGTAGTTATGTTCATGAAAAACTTGCTGAATTGGTCACTAATGCTAAACAAGTAAGTGTAATAATTAAATTGTATACAATTTGAGCTCATTAGTAAATTGCGATATTATTATAGTCTAAACAAAATTCTCGAAGTCATTCATTTGAAGTAATGAAGTATGAAAAGCGGAAATTGATTCACGAGTACAGTGAACATTTTGGATGCGAATCAGTAGCTTATGATGCTGAACCAAATAGAAATGTTGTGGCTACAGCTCTTAAAGAAAAAGTAATTTTCATTTTCATTGAATATTTATTTATTTCCAGTTGCTGTTCATTTAAGAAACTAACAAAATTTATTTTTTTCACTTTAAATAATAAATCACATTGAATTTATTTTTAGTCGTGGCTTCCTAATTATAGTGTGGTAGAAGTTGTTCAACGTGAAAGTGGATGTCCACGAGTCAACCCATTTGCAAGTATTCAAAAACGAAATACTATTATACTGAACAAAAAACTCTAATTTCATTAAAATATTTATGTTTTAATTTAGAATCTATTAATTTTAAAATTACCTTAATAATTCATACATATAATTATTAAATAAACACAATTTCATAATATTGAATAATAAATATATAACATTTGTTTTCTTACAGTATCATTTATATGTGTAACAGATAATTGATTTAAAATTATTTTTTAGTTATTCAATAATAAATGTGTTTTGATTCATATATTGAAGGTTTAAAAGTTTTGTTTTTTAACCTCTTTTTACTACACAAGTTATAAGTGATATAGATTATATTTTAGACAAATAAAAAAAGCATTAACTATGGCAAAAGCTCAATAGTAGTTTTTTTATTCCTATTACTCAAGCTGCTAAAGTGTAAGAAGGACTGCAGGAGAATAATTATGTGTGGTTAGAATGTAACTAAGAGAATATTGATTTTATGAAATTGTTCATTTTATACTTTATAGTACTTGCATTGATAATATTTAACAATTATCGAGCGGTTCAATTTAAAAACTCCCTTGAATTTGGGTTCAAAAACCACATGATTATAATTTTTTATTTCAGCAGTTCCCAGTTTTTACTTGCATACCCCAAAGACGACACCATAAACACCTTGCTGGATAGTGGATTTGGCCTCATTAACTTTTAAACACTTAAAACGACTTGAGTCAACTCAAAATGTATAAATAAAATAAAACATAAGTAGTACTTGCTAAGTTTATTACCTATTCACTAACATCTCACAAGATCTATTAGCCTTTTATAGTATTATTAAGTATGTTGTATGATTTTTTTTTGTATTTCTGTATAATTGAATATCAAATTGCAACAGCCAACGGTGGTGCTCCTTTGTTGCGATCAGGAAAAAATCTATAATTCTTTCAAGACATAGGTAATCCAATAAAACCTAGTGTTTTAGCATTTTTCATAGTTCTCGAACAATGAGCTGGTCCTTGGTTTTTGAAAAACCACGTTTTTTACTGAACTCTGGGCCATTGATGTTATCTTTCAGTCAAAATATAAATCCAAGTAGTTGAAACTCTAAATGATCAGCCTCCAAACCCGGGCACAGTGGAATTGGTACTTAAAGGGGAGAAACCACTTAATACCTCAAAAAACGCAAAATTAAAATGCTTTGTAAATTCTAATAAACTAAAAACCGAAATCATATTTATGGGCGGAACTGAGTAAGTCGGCCTTTAAATTGCTGTTGTTGCTGACCTCTAGAATTCAGTGCAATAAAACACTCGTTTTGAAAAAACTAAAATAAATAAGTACAGGTACTTCATATTCAATCGGCTAAAATAACAAATATAATGTGTGTCAATTTCTTTTGAAGATAAATCAGATAGATAAAAAGTCGAAATAAAACGGGTGGCAGCCAGGTAAAGACAGGAATTATTATTTATATTTTTTGGGTTATGCAATGCCATTGAAATATAATAATACAAAAAAATTTTATTTCATTAATTTAACAATAAAAATAATAAAACACTGTACATACAATATTTTTTTTATCACGACCATTATTATCAATAGATTAATACAATTAGTTTCATAATTACAGTAAGGACGGTATTAATTTTAAAAAATATATACATTTTTGCATTATATGAACTATAAGATAAAAATATAATTGACAACAAGTGACATATTAAAAATACGCATTATTGTAGTTTACACAAATTATTAAAATATGTTCAGATAGACAATGAACACAGTTTTATAAATTGGTGGAATACCAGATTTTGATTAATAATAAGTATAATTCACAAAATAAAAAATTTACTATAAACTATAATACAATCTTTGTTATGCTCAGAATCTAAAATATAGAAATATCACATTTTATTTTTCCACCACTAAACGTTACTTAAATACTTTAAAAAATGATGCAACACCATCAGTCTTTGATTTTTTTTTCTTATCTGTATGATTGCTTCGTCGTTGTCCTTGAATTGGCATGTATGGAGGAACATCGTCTAATGATGAAGATAGAGCAGTAGAAGTACCACCTATAAGTTCAATTCATAATTATTTTACTAAATAAATAGAAACTAACCAACACACTTACAAAAATTGTCTTGTAGTTCTGTTCTTCTTGAACTATATGTGGGATCAATAGCAATAGCAATATTAGAAAGAGGTTCTTGGGTAGTTGATACAACTTCAGACGATTCTTCCAACTGCTGTTGTTTTTTAAGTAATGCTTTTTGTTTTGCTTTTTCACGAGCTCTCCTCATTCGCGCTTTTTCCTAAAAAAAAATTGTTCCTGAACTTCCCTTATTTAAAATTTTAAAAGTTAGTAAATCTTACTTTTTCTTGTAAAAGCTTAGCCAATTCACAGTCTTGTGTTTCAATAGCAATTAATCTATCCCTATCTTCAATTGACATGGGATGTCCTTCTTGTTCTTGAAGTCGCTTGGCCAATTCCTTATATTTATTTATTAATAATTATTAATTCACTAAATACTGTATACAAATTTAATGCAAGATTATAATTATTTTGACATACTGTTGCTTACATCTTTAGAATTTGACGAGTGTAACTCTAGTCACGACTATAAATATCAACGTGCACTAAAGACTACACCCGTTAAATGCTATGACTGGATCTAATAATTAATAAATACAATATAAAGAACAAAAAGGAAGTACTCACAGCATCCTTTTGTTCTTGAATTCGACGTTTGACCTCTTCTTCATAGTCAATGTCATGCAAAATATCGTCAATATCAAACTCAGTATATTCATTGGACTCTACTGTAAAACTTTATAAATTGATCAATATTTATTTATTTAATTATCGCAATTTGAATCTCAATTAGATTATTACAATTATACATTTGATAAAAGAAATACCTTTTAGTAGATTCTGGTTGACAGTGTTTTTTTAATATTCCTGGTCTACTTCCACCTGAATTTGCAGTAACCCCAATGTCATGTGTATATTTATTTTTTGTTAATTTTTCAGCTAATTCCATAGCAACTTTGAGATCTTTTTCTTCCCTAAAAAAAATAAACTGATTTAGTCATAAGATAATAGATTATATTATTTAAGAAATAACAGTCATTATGCTAACATATAACTTTATGACCACAATGATGTTACAGTGAAAACTGAATTGCTCGGGACTAACTGATTTATCCATTGTAGGTAGATTAAAATAAATGGGACTACAGTTATTTCCATTGTAGGGAAATTCCTGTCTTACAGGTGTTCATTATTAGGTTTTACTATACTATCAAAATGCTGGTATAACTAACCTTTATAGGTACTTTTAGATTCTGTTCAATGTTCTAATCTTACAATGATTATTTATTTTATTTTTTTATATTTTGTGTCTGTTTACACAATAAGTAGTCTAAATAATGCTTCGATTTTCATCTTAAGTGTCTTCTCTGATTGGGAAAGTGAATGTAGTTAGTGCATTTAAGAGGTTTAAATTAAAATTTCCAACAAATTTGATTTTGGTTTTTTTGGAGTAACTCTAAGAAAAATTACTTTTCATTTAGCATTTTCTATACCTAAACTTAAAATTTTTCAACATATATTGACTTAATATGTTGAGCCATCTTAAAGCATATAAATTTTTCAATTTTATTAGTTTATTTTCAATTAATGTCGATAAAAATTTTTTCTGTCAAATAACTTGTAGTTAAAATTTCACATTACAGTGACTCTCAACACCTATTGCACAACAAACGTTACCACTTAACCAGTTTTTAAATTTATTTTAAATAACAATGAATTTTCCAAATTACAATTTTTTTTTTATTATTAATATCATTAAAATGGCACAGATAAAGACTAAATAATTATTAAAAATCAAAATATTGGTTTATAAAAATTACACATAAGATTTATCATCCACATTCCAAACTTGTACTCACTGTTCTTTGATGAAAGCGCCATATCGTTCTTCAGCTTCACGTATTTCACGTTCCTGTTCCTCCTTGGCTGTAGGCAAGTCTTGTCGAACGATAGCATTACGCGAACGATTGCCACTGTAATGTTCGTCGACTGTAAAACAATTATATATGTGTTAAATTAAGATAATAAAATGGAGTAGCACTCAACAATAATAATAACACAATCGATAAATAACATAACTGACCTTCCAACTTTTGTAAATGATATGCCAATGCGCCGTCTTCGTGGACCAACCATTCTTTACACACTAGAAAATAATAAAGCAGTTAAAATGAGGATCCAATGTAAAAAGCATTTCATCATTAATAATAATAATGATACAAGGACTCTCTCAGTAACTCCTACTCCACACTACAGACACACCACTACACCAAAACAAACGATGATCTTACATACGAAAAAAAAGGTCTAAAAAACATTCCATGAAACGAGTAGCTACCTGCAGAGAGAAGAGCGCGTCAGCAACAGCCTCTATTGTTGATTGTGAATAGACTGTGAGAAAATAATAACGAGAAAAAAACAGTCCTGTATGGCTGTATATTATGAGGTTCATTGTAATGGAAAGTCACAATGATTTCACGCCTGGATGAATAGTAGTGTGCGTGCGTAAGTATGAGTTGTAACAGGTTTACCAACCGGTTAAAGTTGAGTGTTTCTCTAAATTATTTAAATTTGTTTAAGTAAAAATATGATTTACCTCTATAATTATAGAGAAAAATAATTTTAAAAAGAAAATATATGACTATAACAACATTTAAATCCGTTCCAACGGAAAAAAAACAGGCATTCGTTATACACTTTTACATAAAATAGCCTCAATCACAATCATAAATATAAAATAATAATAACAAATAATATTGTTCAAGCACACGAACGTACAATGTTTACTAACAAAACTACCTGTTGCTCTGGGGTTGGCAGGTGGTTTTCGGCAATGGGGTGCGGCAGAGGCGGTGCTCTCTCCCTCTCGCTCGAAACGAACAGTGGAAAAAAATAAGCGGGATAAATTCCACGGGTTCGAAAAGTCGCACACAACCGACAATAGATATTTAATTTTTATTCAAATACGGTAATTTTGATGAAAATTACGAAAACCGTTTTTGCGATATTATAATAGTAATATTCGTTGTTGGTACATAAGAAAATCAACCTGGTATGCAAGAAACGATGTAGATCTATATAGGCGAGCGGGATTTTAACGATGTAAGAGAACGCACGTTGTCTGCAGACTGCAGAGGTGTATATCAGTGTAAATCAGTCGATGAGTTGCACACTGCACAGAGACCTGGACTACAACTGTAAATGTAGGAGTCACATACAATTGTATATCATGAAATATTTACCGAACCGTGCAACTACACCTACGACTACGGTCGCGCAGACGCCAGACGGTGGCCAAATATAATATTATTATTTTTTGTTCCAACCAATATCACGCATGTGATTACATTTACGATGAAAACGTATATTTTCATAGCGAACGTTTATAATATTATAATATTATGCGTGTGAACTGGGCATGTACATACATTATTACTATATACCGAATGTCCACATATTCCCCTCCCACACATTCAACCCCTCCGACCGAAGCAACGACCACCTCGATTCCCCCTTTACACAGTTACGCACCGGTTGTGGCGCTCGACCGACAAACAGTCAACAGATCACTACCTGTCCCGCCACCGCTGCCTCTACTTTCGGTTTGATTTTATTTTTGTCCAAGGAGAAAATCGAAACGAGAGTAGAATTTTGGTAGACTTAAATACTTAATCACAATGTTAACTTTGGCTAAATTATAATTTTATGAACAGTTTTTGATAGCCGGTATTCAGGGTTGAATTTTACTTTCATTTTACTTCAAATGGTGCTAAAAAAATGCATTTGAAAAATAAAAATACTATGTATTATTCAAATGCATATTTTAGCTTTTATAATTATAATTTTGAAAAAGATTACAGAAAGCATGTAACATTTAATATAATAATATACCGAATAAAGTACTTAAGTATCTAAATACAAAAATATATACATATAAATAGTAAGCGTTTATATAGTTTTTGTGATTTCAGTATAATTTTCTATTTTCCTAACAAGTTTTGAATACAATTAACTTGCTTTAAAGCACTTTCACGAAACCAATTATTTGCTTCAGTGATTGTTGTGGTAAATTAAAGAAAAAATAAATTCTGATAACTTATCAAATTATATTAAAATATTTTTTAAATAATAGTGAAACCTATAAATGTATATAAGTCTAGTCTACGTATACACTATACCTATAATATACATACATATATAAATAATAAATCAAGCAAAAGCTGAATAAGAATTTGGGAATTTATACTATTGATAAGCCAATTATTTTTAAAATAAATTAATAGATCGTACTAGAAACTGTATATAAAATTGGTTACACAAAACTAAAGCAAATATTTTGTTTATGAATTTATAATAATATACTAGTTGTACTGCCCGATGTTGTCCAGGCCATTGATTTGTATTTTTAATAAATATATTTGTACAAAATGTATGCAGCCATAATTCTTTTAATTGATTATAATTTATAATATAGCTGTTCCCGCACACTTCGTTGCCCGTAAAAAATGTCAACTCTTAAGAAAATTGTGATCGTTCAACTCTTTTTGGGTGTAACTTGCTGCAATAAATGCAACTCAGCCACCCCGGGAGGTAATTCGACTATGTCGGGCGTTGGCCGTCGGATCGCAGACAATGTGCGACAGCATATCAAGTAGACATTGTGCGAAAATTCGATTGTACGCATGCTTGATCTGCCCGATTAACTAATGGCAATCAATATACAAATAAAATACTAATTTCTACTAATTATTATTTCTCCTATAATCAAAAGCAACCATTTATAAACAAAAATTTCCATCGTAAATCTCAAAATCCATATTTGAGCACATCCCAGAGTTGGACCTATCGGGTCCAATTGTGATACTAAATCATCCATGGAACCACTCAAACACACACACAAAATTGCATTGAAATTGATTGGTCTAGCCGTTTAGGAATGCATAAAGGACATACAGACAAACATTCATTTTTATATACAATATACATATACTATATAGATATTATTGTTATTATTTTTGACTACAATTTTTCAAATACAAATTATACATAAAAGTATTAAACTCTTCCCCGTGACTCAGCTGATCCATTAGTGAAGTTACCATACTAAAAACCGTTGAGTACTTTTCAAGATATGCGCGTACATCTGAATAGGGACTGATTGATACATACAAAAACAGACATTATTGAAGTTTTAGTAGCAATCCCACATTTTTTCTAGTAAAAATAAGATAGCCTACGTTACTCAAGGATAATGTAGCATTTAAATAGTGAAATAATTTTTGAAATCGGTCTAGTAGTTTTTGAGTTTATTCGTTAAAAACATACAAATCTTTCCTCTTTATAATACTAGTATAGATTACCATACTGGATACAAGTCAATAAGAGTGAATAGTAGACAGTAATAGTATAGTACAAAATACTTCTCGAGTGTAAACGAAAATACATAATATTTTTCATAGAATTATATAATTATATACTTAGGTACCTATCGATTCTATGACGTTATTACGTTAAGGAAAATAGATATAACTAAACTAACTAATATAACAATTGTAATACATTTAGGATTTAGCAGCGAGAAAAATATTACCTAAAATCCTAAATAAATAAAAATGAATAATTTGTATTATTACATCGTAAAAGAATGGTAGGTAATAGATACACAAATGCAGAATTAACATTTTTTGAAATCGATCAAATTATAAATCTAATAAATAGGTACGTATTTATTGAGTTTTAAATAAAGTTATCAATATTAAAAAAATTAATTAGCAATATTATTACATACCTATATAATTACTCATATTTTATTTAGAATAATGGTTGCATAAAAAAATTAAAAATAGGTACGCTAACACTTATACGCACAATTTAAAAACCATATATGCAGATATTCAGAGGCAAATAAAAAGTATTCTTAATTGCAATTCATAAAAATACTAATTCACTGCGATACGTAGGTATAACTTGCGTATTGTAGCAGTCTTTATGACTCTAAATAATATGCAATTAACATAAACTCCCTTTATTAATTATTGACGAATTCCTGATGTTCTATTTTAATAAATGATTTAATGATCATGGGTAGAAATAAATATACATAAAACAAAATCTAACCAAACATTTTCTTAGAAAATTGTATATTCTTCTTTTAAATAAATATATAATTAATGTTTTGTTTATAGAAAAGGGCCCAATAAAAAAAAAAATCGAACGTAAAAACATGCTTACGTATTTCTAATAGTAGGTACTATAAAGTTACGTTGGTCGTAAAAACATGGTTTTGGTATTAAAATCAACATGAGAAGTTGAACTAAAAAAATAGTGAAATAGATTTTTGAAATTTATTTTTAAACTGATTAAATTTGCATTTGAAGTTGGTTGTAAATTTATTGTACTTATTAACTCAACAAAGACACGCCCAATACAATATTTTAAAGCATGATATTATAATAGTATATGGCTACACTGCGTTCCAAGATTGGTAAAAAATGAGAACGAATTGAGGTTATCGTTCCAAGCCTTATATTGAAATATTATTATTTTTTAGATATTAAATTTTAATATCAGTTTACACTTTCAGGTCATTGTAGTCTACACTCAACCTTTTTTTTTGTTTTGAGTTGTTAATTAATTAAAAGTATTTTCAATTTCTTTTATCCAAACAATAAAATTTATAATAATAATTAGATCATGTTTAACTGTTCAACTAAAGCTATTTGTAGTCGAGGATTTACACCAAATGTCATCAGCGTACGATATAGAAGAGTCAATGTACAGAAACCTAGAAAACCAGATCATTACCGAGCCGTCATTGAAACAATTACAAAGCCTAAGTATCCATGGCCAAAACCATCAGATATGACATGGAGTGAAAGATGCCCTAAGTCATTCAGTAAAGCATTTAAACAAATAGAAGATAACCCATATGAAAACATTTTGGCTAAAGAACTTAAAGAATTATTTGAGCAGAGTGCTATGGTTGCAATATTTCATAAAAATCCAGTAAAAGGGGAAATTGACTTCAAAACTAGGAAAACTTTTAAAATGGCTGATATGGATCACGTTGTGTATGGTAAAAGCACTTTAAAACTAGCCTTGGCAGAAACAAATTATGCTGCAGTGTTGGATTTATTTCAATCACACAGCTCAATAGTATTTAGTAGTACATCACAAGTACCAAAATTGTTAAAAATTATAAAGAAAATGCCTCACTTAATTTTATTAGCATCTATAGTTGATGGGAAATTATTAAGCAAAAACCAAACTGTAGAATATGGAAACCTAGTAAATATTGAGAATGCCAGATCAAGACTGATCGGTGTAATCGGTCAAGTAAACAATAGGTGTTTGCAGACTATAGGACAAACACAGTTGACAATGGTTCGATATTTGGAACAATATGGACAGTCATTAGATGTTAATACAGAAAAAAAACCCACAGAAGAATTAGACTAACTTTAAATATCAAAAAATTGTAACATTGATTTTTGGATAATTTATCAGATTAATTTTCAATAAAATATTTGTAGAAAATTAATACATATGTTTATTTTATAATAATATTAATTATCTAATAGTTTAGTCTATTTATAGTTAAAAACCAATCAAGTTTCTCTTAAGGTGTTCATATATTTATAAAACATTAAACAAAAAACCATTTCATATTGGTTTTAATTTAGAAATCTAGTGTATGAAACCTAATCTTTGGTCAACTATTCCTATTTAAACGAGGTTTATTGACACATCACACTATGGCCTATCAGTACTAGACTGCCACGACTTAAAATTCAAGTTTTTCTAATAGATTTTATTAATTTTTAAGGTAAAAAAAATGATACCGCCACATTTTTATATGTGACTTTGTTGCGTACTTGCATGTTTCATAAACACAAGAATTCAAGATTTTGATTCGAGACATTTGAACATGATAATTCTCTACTGGATGCTCACCCATGAAAAATAATGAATGGCAATACCTCAGTTTGTGGCAGTAATGACGAAATAGCTTGCTTTTCGATTTATTGACCATTATCTTAGTAATATTATTATTGGTATTGATTAATCACACTAACACATAAGATATTTGGCTTAAAATGGAAAACTGAAACAAAACCAACCAAATGTGGTAGTTTTGTTATTAAAATACCTATTGTTACACTGTCATCACCACCTAGGAAAAATTTAACTTAACCCTTCATATTATAACAATATGTATTAGCATCAAAAAATGTATATAATATAGGATTTGTGTAGTCTGTATTACATTGAAAAAGAAAACCTTAAAAAAAGATTGGGGAGACGTTGAAAAAATCATTAATAATAAAAAAGTAAAAATATATCTTATATCTAGAAACAAAATTAAATATATTCATAACAATTTTTACGAACTATACAAAAATAAATGTTAAAACAAACAAAATTAGTGACAGTTTTTATACTTGATTTAATATGAGTACCTAGTTAACTATTGCATCATTCAAATTCTCATAAATTAAATTGTTAGGCAAGATGATAAATAACAAAATTATAATATTTAGATATTACACCAGGAGTAAATACTTTGTAAAATAAAAACGGCAAACACATCTCATAACACAACAATAACCCTTACCGAGGACATGTATCAAATAAATGTGCTATACCTACTGATAATATGTCCTATTTTCCTTCTACCAATACCCACCAACCCATATTTAAGGTGTCGCCTGAGCAATTTTTGTCACATAAATTGACTAAGCATACACGCATTGGAAATTTTTACATTCAAATTTGTAAAATAAATATTTTTAGCGGGTAGACATTATCTCTTTTAATACTTCGCAACTGCTTATTCAATTTGAAAAGTTGTCAAAAATGTTATCAATAACTATAAACTAATAAGTTAATAGAAATACAGAAACTACCAGAAATTATATTTTAATAATGTTTACATAACAAGTAATCCAAGTTAAACAAAACTTTATATGAAACTGGCTGTAGAGTTATAACCCAAGGAATCTTCTTTATTATTTATCATAATTTACTATTAATATAATATCACAGATTATATGGTGATCAGTTATAAGTAATGGCTGTAATGATAATGTTGCCAGATTTAAAAATTAAATTCAGAATACAGGTCCTAGAAAGTAAAGTACATTGTGTCTAAATAACATTTATGTTGTCAGTCACACCTCTTAACATTATATTACATACTATGAAAGTTTCTTAAATAATTGAATATAAGGATCTTTATTTTGGTGAGAGATGAATTAATTTCTACATTTTAATTGTTATACTTAAAACAAGTAAAAATGTACCTTTTTATATGAAAACAATTTGTAAGGTGTGGTTTTTTTTTAGAAACTGAACATTTTTATGTCTCAAATAGAATTAATGAGATAACGGGACATAAATCTGAAAAATACAGGACAATTCCATATTAATTAAATAGAACATCTGTAGTTATCATCCTTAAGTAATAAATAGTCATATTCCTTAATGCCTAGTTGCATAACCAATCACTAAAAAATTGAATGAATCATTAGTGAGCTAATTATCCCTTAAAAGTAATTTAATGTCCCATTCAATTTTAGTGAATCATTGAATTAATCAATTTTGAATTCAACCCCCATAAATAATATTCTAAAAAATATATTAACAGAAATTATAATAATACAAGAATTGAATATTCTATTGAATGTCAATAACCCAATTAAAGAAAAGAAAGTACAGTATAATTAAAATGTACAGTTATAAAGATTTGAGACTCTTTGAAGCATGTTTAAACTCTAATTCTATCAAATTGCTCATTTTAAGCGTTATGTAATACCTAATTAAATAGTATAGATTTACACACCTATATATATTTTTTTATTATTAATAATTAATTTGCCATTTGGTTGTTTGTACTATTTAATTTATTTTATTCTTACATGACAGTAATAATTGTTTTTGTATTAAGGTAGGCGCCTTTTTATTTATTCTATAATATTTAGAACCAACAACGATAAGGGAACTGTTTTCATAGTGATTTACTACTTGGTATGTATGTACCTACTACTTTATTATACAACAAGATCATTTATGATGTATCGGTACTCGCTAATTTTCTTACGAAACTACAACCAAATTAAATTATCCCAAGACGGAATTGATTTGGTATTACTAAAAAATAAATACGGTGAAACCTAAATTAATTGAATCAGTTGGGGAGAAAAATAATTCAAGTAATCAAAAAACTTGTATGTAGTTATTGAAACGACCGGGCCAAGACATTCCTTCAAGTTACCGAAAATTTGACTAATAGAAGTGAACGAGGTTCCACTGTACTTTAAATACATGCATAGGTGCAAATATCGAGGGGTTAGAGAGTGGGATAAGCCCACAAAAAAACTTAAAATGATTATACCACATGGAATATATGAAAAAAATTTTATATCTACATAAAAATCTTCAGCTCTCCCAAATCTCAACATAAATCATTGCGCCAATAAAATATTAATATATATGCAAGTGCTTAACAAGATAAAAAGATTCAGATTGTTATCAACTATCAGACACAAAATGTATTAATTTGAAAAAAAAAATTCATAAACAAATTGGATTTATTGATTAGTGTCTTTGCTACTACGTGACGCAAGAAAATACCTCGGAAAATAACAAGACAATTAAATTACTAAACGTGACCATAACCATAAGTAGAATGCAGCGATATTGAAAAACGATAGAAGAATATTTGTGCCGTTGCACCAAAATGAAATTACGTCCCTGCCCACACTTAACAATGACTTACTAAGCGCTATGCAGTCATGCAGAATGCAGATGTGGTACAACACCCCGGGCTAATCGAACACCACGACACTGCAGTGAAAGTGACCCAAAACAAAACCAACCACTTTCTTTCTCCGACGAATTTAGGATATTTATTATTTAAAGAATCATACAAACAAGATAGAGATCTTTGGCCTACATTTCAAGTGTATGAATGAAATACTATCTATAAGTAAACATCAACAAATAAAAATGTAATAATAAGAATAATATAGTACCCGAGTTGACCTTTCCAGGTTTGGGCAACGTGTCGCTGGTGGCCTTCTTCCTAATGTTGTCCCCCATGGATCCGACGCCGCCAAATCCAAACTGACAATGCATAGCCGGCCGACACTCAGTGTCGCGTCGCGGCGCTTTGTTTTCTGGCGGCATCGGAAACCATTTTGTCGTTTGTCGTCGTCGACTGTCGAGAGCTACACACACCAGTTGGCAGTGGTTGTGGGGCTGTGGGAGACAGGAAGCAGTCGCGACCGTCGGTGGACGAACGCTCTGGTGACGCGAGTCCTTAGCTGCTGTTGCCTGCTGCTCCAATGCTCCGTCCGTATCCGGTGACGAATATCGAATGGTGATAGTGATCACTGGCCGTCTGCCCACGAATGGATCAGTGGCGTAATTTGGTCATGTTTGTGGGAGGGGGGATTGAAACATTTTCCCCCCTCCAGCCACACCATTAAAAAACAAACAAAAAAATGTTGGTTTTTATCATATTAAACACTTCTCAGTACATTATATTATTATTCTGTGGTACAACCATTGTGATCTGTATATAATGTAAAATTGTAAAGTACATGTAATAACTGCATCATAAATAATTACATACCTACTTGTAATACTCATGTAGATTCGTGGAATAATCTGCGTAAACACAAAATACTCAAAATAACTTCAAAAGATTTTAACTTTGAAACTAAGTTCGACCGATGAATTCTGATTACATCTTTGTTCTTAACTGGATGAAATAGAAATACTACATGGGAATATGGGATACGGAAAAATTTTCGAAATTTGCTTGGGAACTAACCTACATAGTTCTGCAGTATGCAGTTTGCTGTATTTCAATACATTAGTGCAATAGTAATTAGTGTTGTTACTTGTTACCTTAGATCATAATATTATAGTAGGTATATGATCTAAAGAGTAAATAATATGATCTAAGGTTATTACGAAGTAATATTATCTTATAGTTATGCACTTATGCGTACACTGCTATATGTATAGCATAGGGGAGTCAGGTTTTTATAGTACATTAGTACCTTATACCTATTAATAATAATATTTATAGTTGAATACTTAAATATTAAATAAGTACTTAAATATCGTTTACGAGTTTTAAAAAAGGCATGGTGGGGGGGATACGACACCCAAATCCCCCTCCTGACGCTACTGGAACGGATCAACGGATAACAGGAACAATTTCTTACTGTCCATGACGTCAATAGGTACGTCGTCATTATGCTGTTTATCATTATTTTATAATTATTGGAAGTAATGTACTTTAGATATAACCGAATCAGCATGTCATCTCTCCCCCGCGTCATGTTGTTTTATTCTTAATATAGAATAACAAAAATGTAGCCTATAGGTATTAACTATCAAGTAATTGTTCAATAAGACTCAACTGTAATAGTAGTTGTAACTTTAAACTTTGTAAGTATACTGTTACTGTATGGACCGTTTATCTGTTGTAGGCTGTAATCCCGAAAGTGAAATTTATTAAATATGCCAGCCCGAACAATGCAAACGATGTCTTCGTTTTACCACGACCCGGTTGTAGAATAATAATATATTTATATTATATACATTTATAAGTATAGTACATACAACACATGGGCATTCTTATGACCCGTGAGGGCCGCGACATTCTACAATTATCATTACTTTTATTAATATTTTACCCATAGGTAGGTGACTGCATTATATTTAAAAAAAAACACTGTTCGCTGCACCCGTCACCCGTGCACCCGCTTATGAAAAGATGTTACGATATGTATAATTACTAATTTCTTAGTTATTAGTTAGATTAAGTACCTAGGTGTATCAAATAGTAGGCTGAATTAATTTTAAAAAGTATTTTACAGTTTGTATTCAAGGAAAAGTTAAAATAAAATTATAAAATGTATTAATATAATATTAAATAATAATTATTAATTTGTCGCTCAGCAGTATTCGTAGAAAATTATTAATTATTCCTTTATAAAGTTAGTGTGTATATCTACTAGCTACTACTGACAACTGACTACCATAGGCGCAACTAGCCCTATATTTTTGAGGGTGCAAAAATTATAAAGAATTCCCAGACCCACCTCTATATACAGTGTATAATAGGAAGATCCGACAAAAAAAAATCACGCTACTTAAACGTATGACAAAAATTGTGAAAAAATATTTTGAAAAAAAGTTATTACATTATAAATTAATTTACTCAAAAAAATATTGATATCTTAAAATACATTAACTACTCGACTTAGATAAATGTTTTAACCATTACAATTATTCTTATAATCAGATTTACAAATTAGCTATTTTGAATTTTTCCAAAAAATTAAATTTTCAATATTAAAAAATAAAAATATTAATTTATACATGAAAAAAACTTTAAAATATTGGTTTGAACAAAAGTTATATTTAAAGCTGGAAAATCTAGCTTGTCAATTTCTTGTGTTTTCTTTTTTTTTTAATAATATAGGTTCTATAGGTCTTATTATTTGTTTAATATTATAAATAATTATAAAAACATTGATATATTTAATTATCATAAAATAACACCATGACAGTTTTTTTAACAACACAATTTAACTGAAATATTGTTGGCTATTTTACGCGCTTCCGCTTATTTTATAAATTATAACAAATTATAAACAAGTAAACAATATGAACGCGCCCACATTCATGAATCATGGGCAGTCGCAGTCTTTTATCTTGGCCAAGATAAAGAGAAATATCGTTATCCGGTTTTCTACTTTATTTTGTTGATTTATAAGAAAATATTATTAGGTATGATCATTGTTACACAAATAAGTAATAACGACGTAACTGTGACCTGTTCTATACAGCATCAAATACCTACCTAAGCTAAAGGTTATTTCATAATATTATGTTATACTATTATAACTAGGAATGTTAGAACATAATAGTGAAGTATCCACTTATTATATTCTTCAATATACAGTATGGTACAACATTTTTGTATTTATTGATAATTTTTACTTCAAAATATAATAGATAAGTCTTCTATATTTTGGGGGTGCACCATTCCCCTGTGCACCCGCCTAGTTGCGCCAATGCTGACTACTGTATAGTGGGTAATGTAAAAAAATACCTGTATGTATACATTTATAATACCAAGTTTTTGACATTTTTACAAAAAGTATTCTAAATAGTTAATGTCAAGTTAATTTGTAAAACGGATTTTATCTTCTACCTTCTTTAAGCATAGCTTGGATGGGCATATTATAAATAGTTAGTTAATAATTATTTGTTATAATATATTTTATTACGCTTACAGATTGCTATGTATTAAAAGATTTAACAAATGTAGCAAATACACAAAAATTAGTTGAATATAAAACTACCTAGATTAAAAAAAAAACTTATAATAATTAATAAAATACACATTCAAAATATTTAACATGTATATAATTTGTCATGCTAAAGGTCATCAGCTCTATCGTGAGCTAATCGTAGTTTATGTATATCTAACACGAATATCTTAATTCGTGATCACGAAGACATGAACTATTAAGATTATCTTAGACCTTACTTCATAATGGTGATGGAGTATTGGTGTAACATAGATAATAAATATTAATATAATCTTTATTATCTATGTGGTGTAATGGTGTCTTATAGCCACGATTTAAGATATATCCACGGACTAAGATGTAATATATCTTAGTCCGTGGATATATCTAAGGCACAGAATAATATTCTTAAGGTATATTATCTTAAGTCGTGCTTACAATCTATGGATGAAGAATGGAGAATGTAGATAAGAATTATTGTTATCTATCTCAATGATACCAGCTCTTACAGCTTAACCATGGTATATATATATATAACCACTATATATCACAGTGGTACCTTGGATTCATATTTCATTTAATCTGTGATGTTATTATATTTCATATGCAGTAACACTGGCGTCGGCATTCGGCGTCGGCTGGAATGTTTTGAATAAATAATAATAACATGCCAATCGCCGATGTTTAATGTTATATTGTTATCTACCTAATGCAGTATACTGAATTTAGATGATACATAGTTGATACTTATTTAAAATGTCAATAACTATTCAATAATATTAAATTTCTTTTTTCTTTTTATTTTTCTTTGACACGCAAAAGTGTATAATATATTTTTAATTCCTGATCAATTTTTCATATTGTTTATTACATATTACAATTTATCTTATTAATTATTGCCTATCGGTCACCATTACTAATAAGTAATAACAATCAAATGGTTTTTTTTTCAGTTTTTTTGTGAAATATTTGTAGTGAATAGTAATTAAAGATCAAAGTTGATTTCTAAGACAGAACAAAAACACGTAATTTGATCAAATATATTAAATTGTTGTATTTATGGTTGTATTTAAAGAAACATAAAATAATTTATCAATAAATAATAACAAAAAAATGGGACAAATACACACTGTTGGACCAAACAAAGCTCTAATTGTTTCTGGTAAGTAATGTACTTGTATCTACGTTGTTATTAGGTATAATATTATTTGAAGTATAAATAAATAAATAAATTAATAAATAGTTTATTAAATTTTTCATTGGCTCTGTGACCAATAACTGCGAATCATGTCTGCCGCTTTTTCGCCAACCATTAAAGTAGGGGCGTAAAGATGTGCACTAGGAATATGAGGAAGTACTGAACTGTCTACTACTCTTAATCCTTGAATACCAATTACTTGTAATTCATTATTTACAACATCGCCCATCCTGCACGTACCGCACTGATGATGATATGTATTTGTCAAGTGTTTTGATAAACACACCCAATAATCATCTGATCTAAATACTATGTGGCTACAATTTGGGTATGGTTCTGGATTAAGTTTGGCTGCCAAATCTTTAAATGCTTGTGTTTCTTCTACCAATTTAACTGCATATTTAAGCGCATATACATTGTCTTCTAGATCAGTATTACTGTCATAATAACCATAAGACATGATGGGTGGATGCAATGAGTTATTACTTTTCAAAGTTACGCTTCCACGAGCATCTGGTTGTAACAACAAAGTAGCCATGAGGAACGCATTTGGTTTTTCCGATAAAGGAGCAAATATTAATTCAATTTCTTTGCCGGATGGTGATCTTATATAACCTAAACCATCTACCCCCCTTGGTACCGTAAGTGGTCCTCGTCCATATTTGAACCATTCTTCAAATAAATAAATATTTGATATAGTTTCCTTGTTGAGTGATGGACCTGTTTGATTTACTATGAATTCCAATGCTAAACAATAAATAATACAATATTTTCATTAAATATTTATACATTTCCTGAATTATAAGAAATCTAGATTAATTTCAAAATTGTTTTAACATATTGGTATTTTATTATTTTTTGTATGTTTATTCTAAGAGAGCAAAATGTGTTCACACAATCACACACAATTACTTTGTGAATTATTGCAAACAAATTAATTAATTAATTAGTTTTATATTTTGCATACTTTTGCTTGTTAGATTATATCGCACAAATGAAAAACCTACTATAAATTAAAAGTTGAAATTTTCATTTTTCAGTCCTTTAGAGGTGTATACCTATGTAAAATGCACAAAAAAAAAATTGAAACTGGTATTTTAACCAACTTATTACTTATTTAAGTGCCATGAGTAAAATGTAAATTTATGTAGCTAAATAAATACTTTTATAATTTAACTTAAATATTATCTTACTGAGATAATAATATGCTGTAAGGTTAAGAAATCAAATATCAATTGAGATGGATAATCAAATATTTTTTGTTTCTTATTTAATATTTCTTATTTTCTTATACCCTGTGGATTTTTAACTCGATTTATGCAAGTACAACTCTCTTTTAAGATTGTTCGAGTATATACGGATATTAGTTATATCAGTCAATAATAAATAGGCATAACTGTTTAACTTTTATGTAAAAAAATATTAAAACAATTTAAAAATTAAAGTAGCATGTTGTTAGGTATAAAAATAATAATGTGAATATACCGACTGTGCCATAGTGTTCTTGTAAATTTTGTCCTACTGGTAAATCTTGAACTACTGGAATACCAAGATTATTTAAGTGATCTTTTGGTCCAACTCCTGACAACATGAGTAATTGTGGAGAGTTTACTGCGCCGGCAGATAAAATAACTTCTTTTTTAACATATACTGTTCTATGTTTTCCTTTTTTGATAAATTCTACTCCTGTTGCTTTTTTAGTCTTTGGATCAATAAGTATTCTTGTTACATGACTGAATATAGCCACGTGGAGATTTTGTCGATTTTTGACTGGGCGAATATAGGCTTTAGATGCACTTACCTACACAACAAAAATGATTCATTTAACAGAAACCAATTATTGAAGAATTTATTCAAGAACCACGTAATCACACTAGTGATAGATATGCAGCACTGACAAAAATACAGTGTAATGAATAATAGTATACACTAGTGTTTACACTATATATTATAAATTAGGTGACCTGTACCATTTAATTTTGAATAAATAAATCAGCTATAAATTATAATTTATCATACATAATATTTATCTGGTAAAGCAATAGTGGCAAAAGTGACAGCTATAAGTACTTGGAATATCATAATTCATAATCATATACATTTTTAAATAATATTTAAGTTTATTTTTTTATGTTATATATTGCAGGGATTATGTGATTAATATGTGAGTTTAATGGTAAGAGTGGTAGTTGTTAAAAAAATGTTTCCCCTCAGCTCCTTCCTGGACAGTTGTTGGTTCAGAACATAGACCTATAAACTAATGGACAGCGTATTCCACTCCGTCCTGACCATAAATGCATGGGAATTATATAAGAGAAAGAAAGAAGAAAAAACGAATAGAGAAAAGAGAGAAAGAACATAAAGGGGGTAATCATAGAGGTATGAAACTAATACTATACTTCCCCCACGTTCTCTTTTTTCTTTTACTCTATATCGTACCTCTGACCTCTCTCTAAGCGCTGTCCATTAGTTAATAGGTCTATGGTTCAGAACTTATAAGTGTAAAATACATTGTTTATGACTACATTTCCAATAAAGTTAGTAGGCTTATGTTGATTGTTATTTTTATTAATAACTAATTGAACTTACTCTGTGTCCATTTAGAGTTGTGACTTGTAAACGTGATACTCCATTTTCCGGATTAACTGTATAGTCAATATTTTTATTTAATCCTAATTCTCCACCAGCTTCTATAAATTTGTCTGCGAGCGGTGAATGATATCTAACTCGTTCAACATGTAAATTTCCTTTTTGTGAATGAAAAGGTGAATTTTGATATTCTGGTACTGAATTGTTTTCAGATTTTAAAAAATATGGCAATACATCATTGTAAGCCCAACCATCATTTCCTAGTGCTGCAATTGTATCATAATCTTCTTTTTTTCCTCTTGTGTAAAACATGGCATTTATAATTGATGATCCTCCCATGCCTTTTCCTTTTGGCCATGGACAACGATTATTTTTAAAACCTAGACAACCATTTTTTACTGGTTCAGCGGTATAACCCCAATTATAGTCTGTTGCTTCTAAAAATCCCGTTGCTCCTGGTATATCTGTATATACAGATTCATCTTGACCGGCTTCCAATAATAGTACTGACCAATTTGACTGTTCAGATAAACGGTTTGCAACGACACTGCCTCCTGGACCTGCTCCAATGACAATAAAATCATACTTCCGTAATATTGGTTTATTACCTAAAAAAGTATTTTCCCTAAAAGGAATTCCTTGTTGAAGATACTGTCCATAAATTGACTGGAATAATTCTACAAGTATTGAAGATGTAGATGAAATAAAAAATACAAATATTATAACAATAATTTTCATTATGAATCAAGAGTCAGTGTACTTGACCATGGACAAGAATGAATGTCAGTGTCAAATCATTCAAACAATACTGTTATTTTAGGTCAATATCCCCACTATATATACTTTTTATTTAATGCTTGCAAATATACTGTTACTCCTACTGAACGTGATCAAGTGATATTTTATATCATTCCAAATAATTTACTGGTTAAAGATGTAAAATGTAGTAGGTTAATGAACTTTCAATACTGGTTATTTGGCATTAGGCATCATTTTTTTCATATAAGCACATAAGGAACCCAACTAAGAAACAACTAATGTAATATTTAAACTTATTAATTTCCTTAAATATACAATGTATATGGCACAAAGTTACTTAGTTATTTGATTACCTGTATTGCATTTTTACTACTTTAGATCTTTTGAATAATAAATAAAGTAAAAAGTAAAAAATTCTCAATATTTTTTTAAAAGCATAAAGCAAAACAACAAACAATTAAGAAAAAACTGAGTTTTTATATACAAAATTTGTTTCAAAAAAATCGATTTTGATTTTTGGTGTAGGTAATTCAAAAATAAATAACGGTAGATAAATTACATTTTCACCGAATATTTATATTTGAATTTTCTATACACCACAACATTATCAAAATATTTTGACTCATAAGCTTTTAAAAGGCATAAAAAATAATTGTCGATACAAAAATTATTTCTCAGTCAGAAAACTCGAAAATATAATACAAGGTTCCTCATAAGTTGTTGTAAGTAATAGTTGAGTTAATCCACAGTAATTTTTTATGAGCGAATTTAGAGTTTTTAAAAATTTATCAAACTCACAAAAATTTGCAAACTATCTTGTGTTAGAAATTGATAAACAAAATGTAAATGTACATACAGCTAAGATTTCAAAATGTAACACAATGTTCTCAATATGTTTTACTACATTTACCAAAAAAAAATTTTACCAGAAGGTCAAATTATTTTTTACGAGCGTTTAAAATTAGACATTGAATATATGTAAATGAATAAATTTTCATAGAACTATTTACTTTTTTGTTGTAATTCAAAATTATTAAGAGGACGCTACACCCGCATGTGTTTTCTCCGTCTTACAAATATAACAACACAGCAAAAACAATTTTGCGTTGGATAACTTTACTCCTTCTATATTAACTGATTATAGTAGAATTACCAAAATTTCACAATGTATGGATATTGGGTAAGAACTTTATCTGTGTCATAGTGTTTTAATTTTTTTGTTAGCACTAATCAATCATTTTTAATAACTAAATGTAAATTAAAAAAAAACCTAATGTCCTCAAACTGATAAATTTAACTGTATTTAATATGTTCTCCAAATAATAAAAAAAGTTACGACACAGATAAAGTTCTTCCCTATGCGTTATGGAATTTTGGTAATTCTACTATAAATATAGAGGGTAAAAAGTTGTCCAGCACAAAATAGTTTTTGCTAGTTGTACATTTGTTGATTGCGACATCACATACAGGTGTTATCTTAACCGTATATAGTTGAAATCAATCATTTTTTATAAATGTTATAATTTTGAACTATTTAAAGACATTTTCAATTTTTGGATTCAGAACGGAGCGAAAGAATATGTTGTATTTACAATGATTGTTTTTTTTTCTATCTGTCATCAGCATTTAGGGTACTAAAATGCTTTGATATTCGAGATCAACATCTTTTCTGATAGAAAAGTGAATCTAGTTGGTACTTTTAAGAGGTCAAAATTGAAATTCTAAGTAGTATTATAAAGTGCGAAGAAAAAAGTGGTAATTTTTACGTAAACCCAATTTTAGTAAAAATAAATTTTTTTTCGTTGGTTTAACTGATAATCGTAGATACTTAAAATGTTTAACAGAACTCTATATTAGCATTTTCCATGAATGATGATTCTGAGCTATTTATAGCTATGTTAATTTTATAATTTTGTTGATATATTGACTCATTTTCAGCTAGTTTTTTAAAATTGTTCTTGGTAAAACTTTTTTACTTTGTAAAAAGCCCGAAAATATAATGCAAGGTTCCTTATATGTTTCATTAATGGAAGTTTAAAAATATTAAAAATACATAAGTATGATTATTTTTTATTTGTAATTAAAATTCAAATTTTGACAAAATTTCGAAAATGTTGAAACTATTTTTCAGTTAGAAAATCACAAATGTTTTTCTTTTCAACAACTAACATAGTCATTTTAATAAAAGATTCAATCATATTTTTTTTTACCTCAAAAAAAAAGTTTACCGGAAAGTAACATTAATTTTTTATTTTTTTAAAAAATATAAACCCTTGACATTTTTTTAAAAAAAGTAAACATTTGAATTTCGATTTTATGTTAATAAAAGTTTGTGTTACCAAGAGCGCTCAAACTAGATTCCGTATAATGATTGCGGATCTATATTATTAGAAATCATATAATATTCAACACCTATAGGTAATATGCCCTATTAAATTTAAAATTATTGATGATTAATATAGGTAACTACAACCTACTTGACATTAAAAAAATTTTTTAATCAGACCGAAGCAGTAGTCGATTACATTTCAATGTCAGTTTTCCATTTAAGGGGCCCAATATATTTCTAATGTTTTACACTTTTATCTTTCATTTGCATAATAATTACTAGTCGGTCGTGATCCAATCTCTTCTATATCGAACTATCATAACATTTAAAATCCTACAGTAGAGAGTAAATTGTGAAGTTAATTAAACTATATTTAATAATTTAAAAATCAAAAAGGTTGGAAAGTGGAAACCGTTCTGCTGTACAGTAAGTGTCGAGTGGGTAGTTACAGTAACTGTAATGAATGTGCTAAATTTTAATTCAATGGTAAATCATTGCATACGAAAAACGATTCTGAGCGAAGACGAGCTGTTAGGCCTATATTACATACTATAACTTATGATATTAACTATTGCTTTACTTAAATAATTTAGTTTTCTATTAGTAATACAGTACAAAACTAATTTTAGCCTAAAACATTGTATTTGTATATACAATATGTGTGCGTACCTATACGATATACCTACCTATATATTTTAAAAATAATTGGTTTTATTAAGAACTACTTACTAGGAATCTTGTATTAAATGCAATAAATTTCAAGCCTTAGCTATACAAATTAATTTGTTCAATTAGACATTTTATACATTTTTAGCTAAAAAAATAATTCACAAATTTTCGTTATTTTGACAACATTTGAGCGCTTTAAACGCTTTGAAAAAACTGTGTATTTGTGTACTATGTATTTTAATATTTTTAAATTGCTAAAAGAACAACTTATGGGATCTTATATTTAATTTACAAGATTTTTGACAACTAACCTAATATTTTTAACAACACATTAAATAAATTCAAACATGTTAAATGCCAAGATAACTTAGTTTACAAATCGCTAGTCCAGCGCAAGTTTCTCAGCTTCGCTGGGTTCAAGTTGAATATCGTTCATCCACCTCATGGCTGTGCCCCGGTGCTCCATAACTTGAACTTATACTATCTCTGACCGATCGCCGTATTCCTCGTGCCTTAACCTTTCTTCAGAATATCAAATTTAAATGTGGTAAAATAGATTCTATTCTCGCCTTTAACATATTAGCTTTAGAATCCCTGCGCATCCTACCCGTAACATTGCTCCGTTTACTATACCATTATGTGCTACTGATTTGTGATTACCTGAATAATAAACCTCTCACTCGCTGTATGAGGCAAGCCAATCTATAGACACCTCCTTCGCCTACTCTATGTTGCTTTCACCAAATTATTAATTTTTTAAAATTTTTTATCTTGTATCCATAATACGTATATTATTGCTAAATGTAAATACCAAATACTGTATTATATCTTAAATGGGCTTTCTCCTGTCAAGTTTAAATAAATAAATAATTAATTAATTTAGACATTTAAAATTTTTTTTTCTATAAATGTTGATAAAAAAAAGTGTTTGGTCTAAAACTGTAAGATTGAATACTTACCTATTATGTTCATCGTAAGATGTTTATACTTAAATTTGAAAAACTGAAGTGTAAATCTACAGTATTTTTTTTATGTGTATTAGAGTATAAAATTTTAATTAAATTCGTTAAATCTCAAAAATTTGCAAATTATTTTGTAGTTAAACTTAATTTCATAACATTTTTAATAGTTATACATAAGTTTGAAACCTTAAAAACTTCTTCCCATAAAACTATAGGTACCTAAAGATTTTTTCAAATCAAGTACTACTGTGAAAGTTCTTTTACGATATATCAGTTTTTAAGTGATTTATGCGTGTAGGTATAATAAATGTAAATTAAAAATAATCATAACTCTCAAAACTAAATTATCGTATAAACTTTCAAAAAAACACATATAATGTTTTTCCCATCAAGTTTCATATTAGGTTGATTCACTTATAATTTTTACACTAACGGCATAAAATGTGCATTTTTGAGCGTAAATTTGGTATGTTACGCGTCTGTAAGACGGAGACAACACATGCAGGTGTGGCGTCCTCTTAAGTATAATATATTAATATGGTACCTATTCTAGTATTCTTATTAATATTATAGCTACTACTGTAATAATATTACTAATCTCTAGAATCGATGATTGTCATTTGTCGATATTATGGTTCTATCGTTAGTATCGATATGATTTACTGCTGATCAAAGACTATTTACATTTTTCTAGTAGCATCAAATCGTACCTGCCAGTTTTTTAACGGGTATTACACAGTAACAATTAACATATACATGCATGTTGTACCTCATTTCCGATACTATTAAAATAAATAAGACGAAAAATCTGTTTTATTTCAAAGATTCAAACATATATTTTTGAACAGGGACCGTAAAATGTAGGTACCTAATTGATAAATATCTCAATATCTTTTTAAATTGTTTAGTCCATTAAGATTGGTAGATACATTTACTTTATTAACTTTCATTAGGTTCTTTAAATTATCTAAAAAAAATTGTAATGACTAACAAGTATAATATAAAAACATTTACCTATAAAATATAAATGCACCTAATATAAATATGTATATAATACGCATTGTATCTTAAAACATTTACAATTGAACTAGAAATTATACACTATTTATAAAATAAATTGTTATTAATACGAAAATTTTATTTTATTTTTATCACAGACAATGGCCTACCTATTTTATTCTTAAATATCTAAGCTTAAATAATAATACCCCAATCTTCTTTAATTAGATCTGATCCTTTTTCAGCAATCATGATAGTTGGTGCATTAGTATGCGCGGATATAATTTCAGGCATGATTGAGGCATCAATAACTCTTAGGCCTTTCAACCCATGAACTCTTAACCTTGGGTCCACCACAGCTGTAGGATCTCCTAATGGTCCCATTTTACACGTTCCAGTCAAATGATATATAGTAAATGTCAGGTGTCTAGCTGCACACTTCCAATAATCGTCTGAGTCAAATTGGTTATGTTCACAACCTGGTATGGGCTTATTCCATAATTTCGCATCAATACGTTTCATAGCATCCATTTGTGATAATTGTTCACTTATTCTTACACCTGCCACTATTACATCTAGATCTCTTTCGTCAGAAAAATAATTTGGATAAATCGCTGGATATCGAAATGGGTTACGGTCCTTTAATTCTATCCATCCTTTGCTTTTTGGTCTCATAATCATTGGAAATATCATGTATGTATTTTTTTGTTCTGTATTTTTAAAAACACTATTGTACACGTTATCATTAATGCCAAATGAGTTTTTAAGCGTTTCATCTGAGCTAACAGCGCCATTTATAAATAATAATTCCAGATCGGCATGACCATCAACATCATTAGGACGATTCAAGTCGAAGAAAGCCAGTGCTTCGGTTCCTCCGGGTATTGATAAAGGCCCCGTGTGATATTTTAGGAAATCGTGCAGGTTATTGGCGTTTTCCAAAACCCTTTGAGTTTTAATTGAACTTGTATCGTTTACAATAAATGTTAAACCACCTAAAGCCACATGATCCATTAGATTACGGCCTACTTGTAGATCGCGTAAAACATTTATACCTTTTGATATCAAGTGATCTTTTGGTCCGATCCCTGACAACATGAGTAATTGTGGAGAATTAATTGCTCCGGCTGAAATTATAACTTCTTTGCGTGCAAAAACTCTATATTTTTTGTTTCCTCTGTAGTATTCTACTCCAATTGCTCTACGGCCAGTTGTATCAAACAGTATCCGAGTTACGTGGCTTTTTTTTTTTATAAATAAATTTTTTCGTTTTCGTATCGGATGAAGAAACGCTACGTTGGTACTATGTCTTAATCCGTTTTTCATAGTCAATTGGTGAAAATTAAATCCTATTTGATTTTTTCCATTTAAATCTCTTACAGGATATCCAAGCTCATATCCTGACTGAACAAATGACTTTGCTAACCCACTCTTATATGGTGATTCTGATATTGAAAGGTAGCCTCCCTCTTGATGGAAACCATAATCTCGAAGAGTGATATTTGCATTTTCTGATTTAAGAAAATATTTAAATACTTCGTTTGCATTCCAGCCTAAAATATTTTCAATAAAATAAGTTTAATTTATAAAATATTTTATGTATAATTTTTAATCTTACCAACATTTCCTGCTTCAGCCCATCCATCATAATCTTTTTTGTGACCCCTGGTATATATCATATAGTTAAGTACACTTGAACCTCCCATTACTTTACCTCTTGGAAAATTGCACTGCCTGTTTACATGACCTAAAACATTGCATTTTATTTTTAGGTGGGTGTTGTGGATCAACCAAGAGAACAACAGTTGTTGGTGGTTGGGCATGGGCTTGGTGGCTTATTACAGATGTTCAATATCTATCTCTTGAGGTAATTATAATAATAGGTTATAACTTATAATCGTGTAAATTATATTTATTTATTTAAATGTTATATTTATGTATATACATATATATCTTTTAGGTCATGACTTTAAATCCCATGTGCGATACTGTTGAAACGGTTCATGGAGTTCCATTAACTGTAACAGGAGTAGCTCAGTGTAAAATAATGAAAGCTGACGAACTTTTACAAACAGCATCTGAACAATTCCTTGGTCGAACTACCAATGACATTAAGTTAACTGTGCTTCAAACTCTAGAAGGTCATTTAAGAGCTATATTGGGTACTTTAACAGTTGAAGAAGTGTATAAAGATAGAGATCAATTTGCATCTCTTGTAAGAGAGGTAGCTGCACCTGATGTTGGTCGTATGGGGATTGAGATATTATCATTCACAATAAAAGATGTTTTTGATGATGTTCAATATTTAACTTCACTTGGAAAATCACAAACTGCAGCAGTGAAGAGAGATGCAGATATTGGAGTTGCACTTGCCAACCGTGATGCAGGTATTAGAGAAGCTGAATGTGAAAAGTTGGCAATGGATGTAAAATACGGAACAGATACAAAAATTGAAGATAACTCAAGAATGTTTAAGCTTCAAAAAGCTATGTATGATATGGAAGTTAACACTGCAAAAGCTGAGGCACAGTTAGCATATGAATTACAAGCGGCCAAAATAAGGCAAAAAATCAGAAATGAAGAAATACAAATTGAAGTAGTTGAACGAAAGAAACAAATTGAAATTGAAGTACAGGAAGTTGAACGTAGAGAACGAGAACTGAATTCTACTGTTAGGCTGCCTGCTGAAGCTGAAAGTTATCGTGTTCAAGCAATTGCTGAGGGAAAAAGGTAAAATAACATACATTTTTAATTTGAAAAAAATACAATGTCTCATATTTAATGTTAATAATTTGTTTTAGAACTCAAACAGTTGAAGTCGCAACAGCTGAAGGTGAACGGATTAAGAAAATTGGGCTTGCTGAAGCATCAGCAATCGAAGCCGTTGGTAGAGCTGAGGCTCAAGGTATGATGTTGAAGGCACATGTATTTAAACAATATGAAGAAGCTGCCGTTATGTCTTTAATTATGGATGCATTACCAAAAATTGCTGCTGAAATAGTCGCACCTTTGTCTAAAACTGAGGAAATTGTATTATTAAGTGGAAATAGTAATGTAACGGCAGAAGTTAACAGATTAGTTGGACAATTACCTCCAGCTGTTCAAGCTTTAACTGGTGTTGATTTAACTAAAGTCTTATCAAAAATGTCTGGGGTCAAATAGAATGTTTACATAGAACTGTTTTACAATTTCTATTAAATTTTTTATATTTTAAGTTTATTGAAACATGATCAAAAACTTATATAAGCTTCTAATTCCATTATCATGGTTTGAAATATTCGTTATTATTTTTGCCATTTTATGGATAACCATAATAGTAAACTATTTAGTCATTGTATGTTACCCATTATATTTATTTTATTTTAATTTTGCTTGATCGGGTACATTTAACATTTTACTATATTTATTATTATTCTCTAGCTCTTAATTTTTATCCTTTTACTTTTTCAACTTTCAAAAAATGTAATTAAATTATCTATAAATGTGTTTATTATATATTTTTAATATGTGTATGTATATTTGTATTAACATTGAAGTTAGACATTATTGATAGACATTCCTATTAAATAATTCTAACTTATGTTTTTTGCTCAGCTAAGTGCCGTGTTGATTAAAATGTGTTGCACGGGGCTGTGAATTGTTACCAATTTCCTCTATAAAATAAATTTTATTTATATATTTATAATTTTTTTTTTTTTGACATTTAAGTATAAACAAAACAGTTTTTAACAAATTATACCATTGTAAAGCAATTTCACCCTTCCCATTAAATTAACACAGCACTAGCTTAGTATAATTTTGAATTTATTATCAAGTTAAATAAAACATATTTTTTATAAAGTTTTTCCAAATTTATACTGATAATTTATGTATCAATAACTTTATCCTACAAATAAAGTTATGAAGTTTAAAAAAAAAAATTGTAATAGTAAATAATAATTATTTTCATAAATTGTATTTATTTTAATTTACAATTATTAGAAATTGTAGTCAAAAAACCATCAGTTGTAAAACAGCTACTAATATATTATATTTATTCGGAATAATACTACTTGAACGTTTTTTATTATCATAGTAAGTTAAATAAAACAATTCTGAAAATGATTTGGTATTAGTTGTAGGTATATGATAGAAAAAAGTAAACATTTACATGTGTATGTAAAATAAGGAGTTAATTAAGAATTTAGTATTACCATTGAGTATATTTTCTATATATACTCAATAGTATTACTGTGAATCATAATTATTAATTCTGGTTTCTTCATATAAACGGTTTTTCGTTGTTTTTATACTTGTAAAGATTAAATTTTATTAACATTAGTTGTATTTTTAGGGGTTTTGCATAGGCAAATTTAACGTCATATTTATTTTATTCAGCGTCATGCATCATGGTCGAATTACTTTCATAAAAACAATGTATTAGGGCGAATTCCTTATATCGTGTATGAGCGAGTATGATACAATATATAATAATATAAAAGATAACATTTTAAAGATTAAGATTAAGATAAAATATTATATTACCTATATGATATTAACCTTAACTTAATAATTACGAATGGCACAAATATCATAAGATGTTTTGCTCCAGCATAAAAAGGTGAATTTCTTATAGTGTTAGTGTTACTGTTATTACTTGTTACATATACCTAACAAATATGAATATTAAAGTCGAAGAAAAATGTTATTACAAAACGGAATAAACGAAGCATTTTGATTGAAAATTATGTTTTTAGTGAATCTAACCACTTGAAAAACAACTCACCCAAACACATTACAAATTACAATGTTTTAAATAACTCGTCCAAACGCATACCGCCCATTTTATTAGGCATATCAATAATTTATCTAAGGATCGTGTTATCTCAGTTCATGATTTAATTATAGATTTGTGAATTTTTATTAAAAAAAATGTATTGGTACCTTATATTAAATGATTGGATATATATAGTACTGTCGTTGATTACGACGAGTGTGTACCATATAAATTGACAATTTGATAAATTCATAAAATGTACGGTAGGCGTAGGATTTACTTAATATTAATTTAATATGTATATAATATCTTAGTTTGTGGTAGGTCGTAGATACTAACTAAACACTGTTAAAGGTATACCTACTTTTTATCTATACACAGATATTAATATATTATAGTGTTATTACCTATACAATAACTATCGGAGGGCATTGTTTTGTATTTCCAATTAGCATCGGTGAACTGTAACATGTTGGCTAGCAGAGGGATGTCCATCACGTAATGTTCTTCTTCACCGGCTTCGATTAACAGTACATTCCACGCGTGCACCTAAAACAGGTAGGCGTACCATTGTTTTAGCTGTTGATTCGCATTATTATTTTTTGAGACGCAAACATCAAACTCTCGTCTGAAGCGCCATCATAGCAGTACAATATTATTATGTTAAGTTATTCAATAATAATATATTCGTACGTCATTGTAATCTAGCCTAACTGCCTGAGCATCTATTGTGATTTGCGATGGTTCAAAATTCGATGAAAGTGAGTGCCGATGACCACGATTAGGTCATTACTAATGAGCCAACATTCTTTGATCAACTCATGTGGGCTGTCCGAATTCAACGTCATTCGTCTGAAGCACCTATATATTTTACTACAAAGTTAATTTTTAGTTGACCTACCTATATTTTTATTTAATATGAGCTTTCTGCCAAGGAACAATTACAGGTCGACAGTTAACAAATCATTTCTAAAATTATTCCAGTAGTGTATATAGGATTTATTTAAATTTTTTTTATGGAGGGGGGCGAACCCTTACCCACTTCCTCTACTACCGGCTTATACATGCTATTGAAGTATTCGATAGTAAGGTAATGTAATACTATACCTAGATGGCTAGTTAATATTTAAAATGTAAGAGGTGATTAATATTATCATGTGACATGTTCGCTTACTTCCGTCAGACGATTGGCCAGTACTGTACCGGCAGAACCGGCGCCGACTATGATAAAATCATATTCGGTCAACTCGTACCGTTCGTCTCGCGTCTGACGTTTTTCATAATTTACGCCATCTACTAGATAATTAATCAAGTCTTCGAAAAGTGGTGGATATTCTGTGGCTGTACCATCCAGTTGACTGATATATGCTGCAAACAGCAGACAGACGATGGCCGGCTTCAACATTGGGTATCTGTTCGCAGATGGTCATTCGCATAAACCAAAGATCATTAATTCCGTAAACACCTACAACATTATATCCGAATCCAATGGTGATTATTGGTTCTTTTTATACGAATTTCGTAATAGTTTGTTTTCAAAACCATGTGATTAAATAAACCAGTAAAATATATTTTATTTTTTAGCAATTTCGTACATTATATTATAACTTATATTATACCTATTGGTATCCTCTTAATACTTTTGTAGCTTGTTTTATACGGTTAATAATTTTTAATTTCCCACCACATAGTTTTATTTTAAGGTACGTTACAGGCAGTAAAAGTAAAATTAATGATATGGCCTAAAAACGCCGCCCAAAATAAGCTCGTTAAACTTAACTTTATCTATACCCAATTTAGATTAATAAATAAAGCCAACACAATATTGATCCAATAATCAGGCACAAAATCGAGGTGCATGGGGATATTTTATTCCCTTTGAGTTGTGTTGACATATTGACATTATGTAACTTGCACAGGGTGGTTCCTTAAGGTAGGTACCTAGTTAAAACTCATTATCCCAAAAAATATTAGATTTGGAAATGATTTATTTTTACTCCATCAGTTTTAAAAAAAAAATATTTTTTACCATTTTCCCCGTCATCATAATATTTAAAGTATTTACTTTTTTTCAATGATAAATATATACTTATAGTTTAAATTTCATATTCTGAAATATTTTTCTAAGCATTTCGATACATATAAGAGTACAACTATTTCAAACGAACAGTTAATTACTCAGTTATAATTTATAAATAGGTATCTATTAACTAATGCAGTAGGTAAGGTACCTAAAGTAGTTAACCATTTTGCGAGCCCGGGGTAACCTGTGCCATTTTCAACACTCTTATCAACTTTAAATAGGTACTTATAAGATATAACTATTTAACTGCTCGTTCGAAATTCGATTTGTATACATCAAATTTCTTGAAAAAATATTTTCAAATAACGGTTTTTACGCGTTTAGATGGGTGTTTACTGTTAAATTATCACCCTATTCATACTATATAACAGTTATATAACTTTAAAAGCAGGGTTTGAAATGAAAATATTTTTTCCTCTTTTGGTTTTTGGTATTTATTTTTTCCGATTTCAATTTCTGTTTTGATTACTAGCTGGTATTGATTTTTTTCGATTTTATTTTCAGTTTCGGTATCGATTTCGGTATTTAACGGTTTTAACCGGTATTCAATATTGATTTCGATTTTAAAGCCCTGTTCAAAAGTATTCTCAAACTTAACACCATGGTATACTGGCCACAGTATAAAATATATTATGCTGTTTAAAATTTAATAATTTATAAGGCCATAAATTATAATGACAATTTTTTTCGCGTATATCGAAATGTGAATAAAAATATACCAAATATTTATAAATTTGAAAAGTAGGTAATAAAAATTCATTTTTGTGAATAATTGAATGAGTTAAATTTAAATTTTGTTCTTACGTTTACGAATTATTCCTATCCATTAAAACTAAACCATAGAAATAATACAAAGTGAATTGCGCTGATTGATAATCACTATAACCTAGTTATATTGTATGTGTTATATTTATACAGTGTTTTCGTACAATTACTTTATAACAAATTATTAGTATAAATAAACTAAAAACGTATCGAGCTTGGTGTCGAATTCGGGATAAGTTTAAGAGGATAAAATATTACCTATGTCCTATAAATTATAATAGCTTAAGAGGATGTCAGCGCACTATTTGTTTTCTCTCTCTGACCCACGTGCAACATAGACAAAACACATTTACGCAGAATCGTTTTTAAGTAATCTTAAAGTAAAATTACCCATTACAAAAAAGATAGAATATAATATTTTTGAGAGAATGACATATTGATTTCTTTAAATATTGTTTCAAACAATTTAAACATCATTTAAATTTACAACATTTTTTCGTTTATTTTGTAGGTTAGGTCGAATACAGAAAATCGAATGACAGATAATTTTACTAGTTCAATTATATGACTTTGGATTATTTCAACGAAGCAAACATAATGAAACACTTAGGTAGGCACATTTGATAATATAGACAAATAAACATTTTTACACAACATTTTTATAAGATATTATGTTTTTTAGATATTTCGTTTGTTTCATTGTATCAAAAAATACTAGTTATCTAACAAATTATTTAGTGAATCTCTCTTGGACCCTGATATTTTAATTCCAGTAAGTAACTGAATTAATAAAAGCAGTAAACTATTTAGGCCTTTTTGAATCTGTTTCCTATCGTTTTTTGTATATTATTTAGGTCCCAGATATCAACAACAAACTCTAAAATTGGCACCTACATAGTGGCGGATCCAGGGCTTAATTAAAACTCATGTAAAAAATGTTTTTATTCTCAAAATAATGCCAGGAATATTTTTCAGCACTATATAATATAGAATATACAAATATGAAATAATAAATCAACAAAAATATTATGTTTTTCTTTAATTCTAAGTGTGCAATCAATTTATTGTTTCTAATCATCTATAACCGAGCACGTTTAAAAGAAGAAAAAATATTTTTCATAATTTCAAATTTAGAAATCTAAGAGATGCCATTTGAGTCCAAACCAATATTAACAGCCCAAGCAACTAAATAGTTTAAACTACTGAAATGAACAAATTATTTCCAGAACAATTGCTATTAACGATTTCAAATCATCAGTGTAACAAAACTGACAGTTAGGTGTGCATAGAATTATGACACCGTTTAAAACATCGGAGATAGATTTCCTCCCCGAGTGACCTCAGCTGGTACATCGGAGATCTCCGATTAAATACAAAACGTCTAAACATATTTTGTACAAACTGCCTATCATTATTTAAATTAGAGTAGAATTTATTATCTTTATTAGGCTTCCCAAACCTACAACTCATCTGAACTTTCATTAATACAATTAATGATTCACTCTGTCAAACTTTTACTTTAAGTATGTGTAAATTATACATAGATAGGTACTTGGTAACCACTTGCAGAAGAATCAAACACAAGTTTTTCGAATTATTATCATTAATAATGTTCAGTGTTCATCAATATTTATATAATGAGGTCTTAAGGATCATGCATAAACCCATTTTTTTATATTACCTCAGTTCTTAAATTACATACAAATACAATTTAATTTAGTTTATTTCGCAAATTCGGTTACCGTTGTATATTAGTTATTTCTATTACCTGTCCATATTATTATTTAAATAACTATGAGACGATATATAGCAAAGAGCGTACTTTATGGATACTATTCTATACAAACATTGTAAATATTTGTTTATGTCAACAAAAAATAAACTAGTTTTTGATATTTTTATAAATGAAACTTATTAAAACACTACTAATATGTAGTATTATTGTAGGTAAATATTTCGTACATAATTATATACAAACAGAAATTCTAATATTATCTTCGACCAACTTACGGTTAGGAGCAATGTATACTTAATGGTCTTTTAAGATTAACACTATTGGTTGTGGGCTTAAATTAGAGTTATTAATAAGTTATCAAATACAGCAGTACCTGCCTGTATTTAGTGTTCATAAAAAAACGAGTACGATAGAATAATCGAATAATGTCTCAATCTAAAATTGTTTTCGTAATATAAGGAACACTTTTAAAGCAAAATATTCAAATGACTTATATATATATCCTACTGGCTACTTGTAATTAATATTTTAAAAATCTGTAAAAATATATTATATTGTTTAAACTAAGCCACAGTATATATAAAAACAAACAAATATTTTTGCTATTTATTTAAATCACGTATTATACAGTAAAGAAAAACAAATATTTAATCGAATTATTTAGTATTCGAAAATTAAAAAATTTCGTTTCTTACAAAAATGTAAAACATGACGTATAATTGTGTTAGAATGTTATTTGTTTTATTATATGAAATACAGTGTCATATAATAATAACCTTGAACAATGTCATTAATGTCAATATTATTAAGTAGATAGATGGAAATGGATTATGGTATTTAAATGATGGTCTGGAAATGTTGTGTTTTCAACAATATTATTCGATATTCGCGGTTTAGTATCGTACCCAGGAGGAAATCACTGGGTGGTTGTGGTGGTGGTATTATTACTTTCGAAATCAAAGAAAATTATGTTCTTTAGTTAGAGTGATTTTAGTTGTTGATTTGTATGTTATATTCTATAAAAAAAAAACAAATATGTAATGCAATAATTACTTTCTAGTTATCAGGGGCAAGGGAAGAGCTAATAATCCAATAATTATTTTTGACTGACCTTAAGACACTATAATAATATAAAACTCACTCTGGTACCCCCGAGGTACTGTTTTTTAAATTTTTAGCAATTTACCAATCTATTCAAGCTTCATTTTAGAAGATTTCAAAATTATAGTTAATCAATAACCAGTCACGCATAGTTGCGTATTGGGTTTGTGAGTTCAGCCATCCCCTCCCTAATATTGTATATGAAATATACAATAATTAAATTAATAAACTAATATAATATTAAATACATTTTTTTTAATGACTTATATAAAAAATATCTACAAAAACGTTAATGCTACTTGATGTAAAGTGTGGTTGATGGTTGATGAAAAGAATTTGATTGTATTATAATTTTTTATTTGTGTTTTTTTATTAATCTTAAATTATAATTTATAACCCCTCCCCAATAATTTTTTTTATGCTTACTGTTGCCTATATCTATGACCATGAATTTCATAATTGATTCATTGTACTTAAATTATAATGGTAAGTAATTCGAAATCAAATTCATGATAATCCCTCCTGGCTCTCCTCCCATTGACCACCTACGGAATCGAAATCCGGGGTGTAGTTAGTTATCTGTAAAATAGTAACCTTGCAGTTATTCCGATCAATATCACTTGAACAATAACCGAATATTTGCCCCCTGGTTAACACTACGCAATGACCTTAACATACTCACTATTCTTTGACAAGCTCCAAACACTATTAAAGAAAAATAAACACTCAGATCTGATTGTATCTTGATTATATTTTCTCGAATTTTTAAAAATCGTTATGTGTTCCATACAGTTTTTCCGTACATATTTTAGATTCTCAGCGAAGTGAGTTTTACAATGGTTTTACAATGGTGTATATTTTTTTTTTTTTCTATCCTGTATACAAAATGTATACCAAAAAGAGTGCTTCGATTTCAATACATATTGTATCTTATATTTTAGAAAATTGGATCAAGATGGTACTTTAGAGAGGGCATTTTTCGATTTTCTCAATAGTTTTTTAATGCCACGGGAAAAACCACTGACAAATACTACTAACCGATTTTGATTACATTTTTTTGTGTATATTTGAGATGGGTCCCTAAATGGTTTAGATTTACGGTTGGATCAAGTATGTCCAACCCGGAGAGATGCTCAATGTTCAAACAGGAATTTTGAGATTTTCGATGGAAATTCTTGTATATAAATGGTTTCAATTGGTACAGGCTTACAGGCTTACAGCACACAGATTATAATAGTAATAGGAGAAATAAGTATTTTTAATATGATGTATTCATTTTATTACAAATATATTTATAATAATAATATAGTTATGATGTCAAAAAATTCTTTACTTAAATTAAAATCTGAAATTATTTAAATGAATAAGTAGTTATAGGCTATAGCTTAGTATTATTTAAATGGCTGAAAGTATATTTTTATTAAATACATTGGAACTATATTGAATATAATTCAAAGAAACATATTTTTAATATAGGTTAACTTTTAGAATGATGTAGGTACCTATGTGATTTCTTGCTTCAATACACAACTTTAAGTATTTAAGATAAGATAATAAGATTTATGTATGATACAATTTTTGTTTATAAGTCAATAAGTTTGAAAATATAGTACGGCAATCCTTACAAATTGTTTTTAAAATAATAAAAAAATATCGAAAATACTTATTCATAATTTTATTTTTATAAGCGTTTGAAGTTGTAATTTCACGATTGACTATTTTTCCTTAAACAGTTACTATACCGTTTAAGATAAAATAACTAATATCTTGTTGTAATTAAAAAAATATGAATCGTAGAGACTTAAACATTTTTGCTATTACGTACTTATATTATTATTTTATATAATATCTACACTATTAAATTTTCATTATAATGAAACTTCTTAAGTACATCATTTTATTCTACTTATACCGTGATCCTATTCACTACACACTAAATTACGTCGGCAATGACAAGAATACTGTACTATACCAATAATAAGAAACATTAGAAGTAGAAACCTACTATATACAGGAGAGCGAATACCCGAGATTTTTTTTATTTTTTATTTAAATAAATTAAAAATATTTTAGACGGATCAATTAATTTTTATTTTCTTATGTTCAGACATATTGTGCAGAATAAAGAAATTTCGTTGTTTACTTATACGTGGACGCTTAAATGGTCCACATACGAAATATTTAAGTTCAATTGTAAAATCATAGTTCAACGGTAAATTAATCGACTAATTACATAAATGACTAAGAGACGCTGGGTAAGCTGATAAGTATAAACGTTAAATTTGAAACATTTATACTTAAATTGTATATAATATGTAATTTTCAGTCACGATTTTTGTTTTGTATGAGTAAGACGTGTGTTTACTCTCAAATGCGATCGTGATTCGTGACGTAAGGACGTATAAATGCATAGCCCATTGTCACATGGTTTTTCCTCACATATAACCTGTAGCCTACTTACTACTTAGGCATTCGATAAGTGTGTCATAACGATATTTTAACTAGTTACGCGAATAGCGTATAAGCAGATTACACTAACTATTACACAATCAGAAGATCGAAGGATACGAGTGTGCCGTATTGTTGACTCGAAAAATTCAGGATTTGAAAACTCATGAATCTATTTTTGTCCGAGTAAAACATCACCTATACTACCAAACAGTTCAGTCGCAAAATGGTAGAACTTCAAGTTACAACAATCAAGTATTATAGGTACCTACCAAAAACTCACACTCGTTATTATTGATTTTAAAATTGGGTACATTAAGAATCAAAGTAACATGATCTAGAAGCAACTAAGGTCTTTTTATAACGAACTCTATATACTTAATAAAATAAAACTTTAAAAAATACCAATAATCATTGATGTGAATGTCGTGACGTTTAAAATCAGTTATAAGTATATATTGCATTCAAAAACAATTTTTTGTTCGGAGCTATGTATTGACTTATTCTCAAAATGGACTTAACTTAGTTAATACCAACTATACCTTGTTCAAAATAAGAAGCACATAGATTTACGTAACAAAACTGGTTTTGCCCATGGCTGCCTATGTGCTTCTTATTTTGAACAAGGTATAGTAGCTACATTTCAATGTTTGTTTATATTTTTAAATTATCTAATCTACAAAGTTGAACAATCACAAATAAAACCAAAATACTATAGCCATAGTGTGCTAATACGTTTTGGTTTTACGAAAAACCAATGAATGTAAAATTACTTTTCAAAAGTGTTAACTGTGGGAAAAGTATAACCCACGCAGAGTTGGCCTCACAAAATATAAAAGGCCTAACACTTTCATCGTGTCATCACTTATCAATGTTCATCCTACAATTTGTTTATTCAAAAAATTTAAAGCTATATAATTATATTTAAAACAATTCCCATTGTTACAACCCACTATTTCCAAAGTTCGAGAGTGGGCCTGTATGATTCTATAGGGTCGATATAATTAGTCAACATAAATAGTATCTATAATAATAGATCCAGTGCGGTAACATACGCCGTGTGTATAGGTATTTGTGAAATAAAAAACGACAACAACTCAGTATAAAATATAACGTCAAACCAAACTTATAGACTACAAAACTGAGTTTATTCGAGGTTGTGCTTACTGTTAAAATGTATCATTGTCAATGTCATACAAAACAGCTATAGAACAATTAATCCTTTTTTCTAATACTAATCGGTAACGACGGTACGTATAGCTACTATTGATGTGATGAGTATAATATAGACAACGATAAGTACAACTGGTGATCAGCTACTACACAACTCTAGTTACCCTGGACTCTCAAAACAGTCGAAA
The DNA here is from genome assembly GCA_008086715.1 of Sitobion miscanthi. Lineage (NCBI taxonomy): Eukaryota > Metazoa > Arthropoda > Insecta > Hemiptera > Aphididae > Sitobion > Sitobion miscanthi. The sequence goes on along the minus strand of CM017797.1, from coordinate 85,676,215 downwards.
CCATTTGACTTATATTCTGGATATTATGAAATTTATATTTTATTCGTTGATATCAATAGATAATTAACGAGTCGTTAGAACATTTGAACCATATAGGTAGGTACAAACAATTTCTATAATATTTCTATGAATAGGTTACCTACTAAATCAAAATTTGTAATTCTTCTTATTTTAATATAGAGACTTTGGTCAAAGTAAGGTACGTACTTCTATAAAAAAATATACACATATTACACGCATGTAATATTAAAGTAATACATGTTAGATTAAGTATTCATTATTCAGTTTTTTATAATTATACTTCCAATAGTTCTATTGAGAATTCGAATTGATGTATGTAATTATTATTCATTATAATCATGTATATTATAGTTACATACTATTCAAATATTATTTAATTGGTTATAAATGGTTTGAATTATAGGTACATGGATAGGCATCAACAATTTTTTCAAATTTAATTTATTATATTACTTTGTTCAATAATTTTAATTAAATCTGGAATTTGTTGGTCATTTTAGTCCGAACGGGTATCAATGTTAGGTACCTCTGTGAAATGTATAAATATATCAAATATCAAATATTGAGTATAATATACTTATTTCATTCTTCTATTATTAATGATTATGATTTATGTGCCTTACTAGGAAAATATCTTGTGTACTGGATTGGCACAGAGGCGGTTCTTCCCTTGCCATCAGGAATCCGGGGTTGATCCTAGTTTGGCCTGTATGTGAAGTCTACAATTTATTACTGTTTATCCTTTATGTTTTCATTTTTAGTGTTGACATCTAGTATATACTCAGTTACATTTTGATTTCATTTATTTTTGATTAATTAATTTAGTACTTTGGTTATTCCAAATATTTTGCCATTTATCTTCAATGATTTATTTAAAGTAATTTTCATATTCTCATCAGAAATTTGTTCAATAAGTAATTAGTGGAGTTTCTGTTATGCAACTTTTAGCTTGTTTTTTCCTTTCATATTTTTTTCGAGTAACATAGTATCTGTAGTTATTAATTGTTTACCGTGGTTAGTCATAAATTAATTTTTATTTAACAGTATTGTAAGTACCTACAACTATCGTTACTACCTAATATTTACTATTTATCACGTATATTATATAATATTTTGTAATTTAATTTTTATAGCCAATACGACGTACTCATATTTAATTGAATTTACTTTTAGAGGTACCTTAAGTCCACAGTAAATCCATATTGTATTGTATACAATACAATTTATTGAAACCAGGTCGTATGTTCTTTACTATAAATGTCCGATGTCCAATAAACCTAGCAATACTTATGAAATAGGTAGTTTAAAATTTCAAATATGATTACTTGCTAAGACAAGTGTATTATGTATAATGTATATCTAATACTTAAGTACTATCCTAAAGGCCAAGAGTTATCTTAAATAAAAAAAAAAACATAAGTTATAAAAACATAGGTAATAATTGAAGTTTGAAATGTACCTATTTATTTTTATGCCTGATTGATTCATTATCATTATATATAATGTTTTCATCGATTTATCATCTCACATACCATTGATTTTTCAATTCTTAACTAGCTTTTGTTTACGGAAGTTAATACTATTCAAATAGCTTAAAATATATTGCAGGATCTTGGTACCTATTATTTTTAATCGCACGCGAAGGTAAGTTATTCAGTATAAAACATAAAATTGTTATATATAATTATAATATTATAATTGTCACGGCTATGTAATAAATTAAGATGACAGCAATGATGTACATGATAATTAAAAATTATGACATTGGAGAAAATTTAAACAACTAACCCGTAGCTAGGTGTATTTAATTTGATGGAAATATTAATAATTACTATTATTATGATTAAAATAATGTTCGATTTTTATCTTCTATATAAGAACCTACATAAATTGCGTTCATATTTTAAATAGGTAGCTATTTTTTACAGTGTGAACCACAATGTAATTTAATTTCAAAAACTGTTATAATTATAATAGTGTTTCAGTGCTCGCTGCTCAGGGCATTTAAAAACATCCTGAAAGATACTATTGACTACACATCTAGTATCACTATTTTAATACCGCTAAGTTTAAGCATTAATTTCACAGCCCAATATTATGTATTATTACTTATTAGTCAGTCACCTGATGGTCATAAATTCGTATATATAGAGGTCTAGAAAAAACTCACATACTACGCACGATAAACTTCAAGCAAGGACACTCGTTTTGTTGAACATAGATACCTAATATTTTTTCGAACAAACAAACTGTATAATTGCATGTAAATTACCGAATTATTTAAACATATTATTTTTCACAATAAAATACTTTACATTGAAATTTAATATGTTTAATAATAGTTGATTCATGTTAAAAAAAAAAAAAAAACATATAATGTAAATTACTTAAAAATGTTACTATAGAATTAAATGATTGTTGGAGAAGATTTAATTATTGGTCGAAATAATATCCTGGTATCTTTATACAAATATACAATAAAATGATGCATGTAGCAATGTAAATAATTGACAATTGATAAAAATAATTTACGTTTTGAGTCACGAGTCACAGAGTTGTACAGCAATACGTATTATACGTACCTATACTGAGAATTTTGTTTTTCAAAAATTCATTAACCATGGCTTTTGAATTTAAAAGTACCAGCATTTCACTTTTTACTGATAATATGCTTTCATACAAATACTAACAAATCATAAGTCTTAAAATAAGTTTGGTATTATAAAATGTAGGTACTAACTACTAGGTACTGGAAAATATTGGATAGCAATATGATACAACATGTAGTAAGTAGATAGTTATTCAAGCAGATGTATTTACTGAACGAGGTTGTGCAATAGTTGTTGACTGAGTATACTTCATATTGGCTTGATGTTTTTATGGCATAATAATAGGTATTACGAATAATGTGAATAATAATTACAATATTTAGATTCGCTACTGTAGACGTGCTAATCTGCATTTTCGGTTGAGTTGAATTACAATTTAGTAATGGTTTAGAAATGAATGAGTTCAGAATAATTAGGTATTCATAATTATTATTTATTAATTAATGATCAAAATTGTTTTATAATACGATTTCATTACTTAAAACCAAAAAATATTCTTTAACTTCAAACAATAATGTTTTTGTTATAATAACCAACAACATTAGATTTTGATGTAATCGGAAGCAAATGTGTTATCGCGGTCAATGATTAGTTTTAAGTTTTAACTAACAGTAACTACTGATAATTCTATTTTCAAATTAGTAATTTTAATATTTTTTTTAAAAACAACTGCTATACGAACTTAGCGAACATACCAGCTTCAATACATTTAAAAGTGGAGTTGTGCCCCCTTTAATTCGTATTAAAATGTTGTCAGCCATGACGATTATCTACTGTTAAACATAGGGTGTTTCAATAGTAGTTATCTCCATAATATCTATATAATGCAATTTGCATGCCTTTTACAAAAATTATAGAATAAAATGGGATAAAATGTTAAGATAGTTCAAAAATAAGTTATTGAAAGTAGCCAAAGCTTGCGTAGCTACTTTATTTTTATCAGAATAACGCGTTACTGTAATACAATTTTCAAAACATCGCTTTAAATTTAATTGCTAAGATAAAATAAAATAAAATTCATAACCAATACAAGAAGTACCTAACTATATTTTGTTTGTGTATTTACTGGTAAGTGATAACTGATGTTTATCGGATAAATAATATTAGAATGTGCTATATAATTGCATATCAGCAAATTCTGGAAGTATTAATTGGAGTGTAAAAAATGTTCTCATTTTGTCATGTAGGTCAAGATCGGCAAAGAGTGTCGTCATACTATTATTATGTATTTTAATTTTAAAAATATTAAAATCTGGCATCGTGTTTATATGGTTTTTTTTACTATAAAATTAATATTTTATTGTTAATTAATTAAAATTTTTATCATGCTGTATTAGTTTTTTAATATCATTGTACTCATTGTTTAATAGCCAAAAATCAATATAAGAAAGAAAAATCGAGTGAATAATAAATCAGAAGCAGAAAAATCCTCAATTCATAAATCTTATTTATAGTTGCAGACGTTGCAGTAATCCTAGTGCTATAAATAGCCGATAACAATGGGCATATTATTTGTTAAATATAATATAGAACATAGAAATGTAATCAAACAATGTTCTAAACATTTATTTTCTATAACATTTTTTTAAAGTTTAAATAACATTCGAAATAACTTAAATTAAAATTAAGAAAACCACTTGTGTCTATAAACAGAAATAATAAATAATAATGTACGTAAAATAATAGTACATATTTATGTATAAATTTGTTACACCCAACACTATGTATTTATTAAAACTCCAAAAGATATGTGTAGATTTATAGATGAAAATTATAGAGGCATTACAACGAAAATTTTAAATTTATTAGTCAAATTATTGACATGAATTTTGAAGTTTCGTACCTAAATGTACTTATGTGCCCAACCTAATATGAATCGAAAAAAAATCAAAATTTACAATTTTATTACTGGAGAAGAGAAAGCGACATACATGGCTAAGGTCGAAGAAATAATTATTCTTACTTGATGGCACTACAAAGGGGTTGCTAGAACGCGTGATTTTGTTAGGTATCTACTTTTTATTTTATTTGCCCGAGTAACTCGTAGTAGTTTATTGTAGGTACAGTTCATTAATTTGTAAATAAATGACACATAGTTATGAACGCATTGACTTTAGGGATGCTACACCTAATTTTCTGGAGATATTAGCGACCGATTGGCCTTTCATATTTAATTTAAATGCTACAAAAAGTAAAAGTCACTTTTTAATTAAAATGTTGAAAAGGAATTCCTACCTATTCCTAATCTATTCAAAATTCTGAATTCTCGATATGCAAAACTCAAATTTTAAACGAGCAGTTAATAGATGATTATAAGTATTTTAATATTAGTAATTTAGCTTATTGGTAGGTATTTAAAGTATTGAGGTGTGGAGGGGTATGAATGTACCTAAAAATGTCAGTCCACTTCTCCGCTTATTCATATTTTTAAATTCTTATAAGTAAAGACTTCACTTAAAACAGTTAAAACAGCTAAAATATGAAGCTAATACTCCAAACCATAAAATATTCTCATTACCTATATTCTCTAAGAAATTTAAAAAATATGCAATTTATATTCTAAAATACCTAAATATGTTTAAATATACAATATTTTAAAAATTTTTTACAGCTTTTTTTAACCAATTAGTGAGGCATATAATTACACTTGCGTTTAAATTGACTGGTTTTTTATTTTGTTCATTTTAAAAACTTTAAAATCTCGCAATCTTAATTAAATACTTAATTGCAAAAGTCCAAAACAAAATATTTGAACATTTGAATATTCGATAAACAATAAAAATACATGTTGATCTTATCAGTATGAAAAAAACTGCGCCAGAATTGCAGGTTAGCCACAATGTTTAGTGAACGGCATAGCAACTTATGATGAGAAATATTTTAAAAGTTCAAAAAAATTGTTCTACGTAGGTCCCGTAATATTAAAATTAATAATAAATTAGTATTTTTTTCTCACAATTTAAAAAAAATGCTAAAAGAGCTAAATATTCTCTAACTCATGAATTGTAACTCAGAATTGAACGAATCGCCAACAGTTTTTATTATTATAAGACTGCATGGACTCAGTAAGACAGTAACGACGTGTAAAGACTTATAAATATGTCTTTACTTATAAGTTATAATTTATAACTAATTAATTACCTTGTATGAAATTACACTTTTGCATATGTTGTTGAATATTTCAGGAAAAATATTTAATATTATATTAAAATTGTGCAAAAGAAAAATATTTCTTAAAACGTTAATACTTTTTGAGAAAATTAATTTTACTGGAATCACCTTGTAATATTTAAATATACATCTATAAATATATATCTCTTCGAAAAATAAAAACATTTGAAATTTAAATTATATACTATATTTTTTACTATGTTATTTTTTTAAATGTTATAAGTTCAATATTGTTTTAATGCTTATAATATGTATACACATATTATAATATATAATAATAAATAATTGCATGGTACTAAATCAGAAAATCAAGAATAAGTTAAAATAAATTATTGTTTAGTATAATAATTTATAAATAGTCTTATAGTACAAAATTGTATTCACCAGTATTGAACACGCACTCGAAAAAATTGAACATGTACCTACGAGGTATACACAATCACAAATTCACGATATTAATAACTTTATTTTAAACAAAAAATGTTTATTTTGAAAACAAATTTAAATTTCACGTAACTAATGTGTAAACTCAAAAAACACTGTTTTTGATATAAGGTAGGTACACAATTACCACTGGTACTTCGACCTACTACTCGCGAATGTTGCGTGTGCCTAACGCACAATGTTCGAGGTTCCTCGTGACATTGAGTTGTCTTCCACCACAATATAGTTCTTCCATATGGAAACATTTTAGTAATCGGATTATGACACGTTATTAATTTGTATATTATTACAATAGCACTATAGCTCCATTGCATTCTGCAGATGTCCGACGATTTTTTTGTTATGCGTTTGTTTTGCGTAGCTCACATTATATATTGGCTCGAATATTACATGTGTGTTAACTAATTATACTAGATACAGTGCTCGAATTGGGGGGGTGCGCAGGGGGACGGAGCTTCCCTACTATTTTTATTTTTTTTTGCATAGCCCTACAATTTTTTATTTGGACGGGGAGACGGTACAAACTCATGTCCGAAATAATTTTTATTAAAATGTAGATTTCAATTGATGTCAATTATATAACAAGTTTTACAATTTTTTACATTAGTTTATTAATTAATTATATCTAATATCATTCTGTGTTATGCCTATATAGCCAATAGTTCACAGATCATAAATCATATACAACAGTCAACAATACAAGTATATCATCTAAGGCATATAAACTGATGTGTGCTAGTTACCATTTTAAATCGTGTTCCGAATGAAATGTTATCAGTTTCAGTTATATGCGGTTATCATTTATCGGTGTTTTTGAATTTTTTTATATTATCAAAATATGTCTAGATTATTATTAATTTTTTTTCTACTGTAACAATGTAAGATGTAGATATTGCTATCAAAATATATTATACTTACTTGGAATTCAAAACGTGTTGCTGAAAAGTGGTATTTACTATTCAAAATGTATGTAAGGCAGGAGCGTAGGGGGGGCAAGGCCCCCCACGGGTCTGTGTTAAGTAATTGCGCCCTTGGAACGCAGTTTTTAAATCGTTGGATTGAACTCCTCTACTTAATTTTTCCCAATTCAAGCACTAACTAGATATATTATGCAAATGGGGAGGATATTGTACTTACCTATGGTTTAATATAGTAATTATTAAAAGATAGATCATTCTCTTAACCTATGAAAAGTTATTACATTCTTTATTGGATGTAAAATTTAATATAGTATTTATTATAGGTACTCTGACCGTTTTTACAAATTATAAAACGTTCATAGATTAATGCTAATTACTATAAATTTCAAATAATTATAGCTTCAATATCTCCCAAACATATTGTCTTTAGTACACAATGTTAAATAACTCAACAAATCGTTCAAAATTTGTTTTAGGTAGGTCCAAAAACATTAAAAAAATATACTCATATAGATCTAAGTACATATTTGAAAATTTAATTTTTAAGTGATATTAACAATCTGTACCTAGTGACACAATGAGTAAATTCGATACAGAAAAACATACATACAAGGTTATAAAACAATCAATTAATCAAAGATTATTTATTATTAAATTCAAACCTACCTATATTGTTTTCATGTAATTAAGTAATCAGAGTACTTCTTTAAAAAAGATCCTAAGATAATTTACGAAAAACAAAAAAAAAAATGATTGTCTAATGAAAATATATTCAATTATTCTAATATTAATTATTACGATTTTCATTAATTAGTACCATTTAAAATGTTTTTACTAGGCTTTGCAAAATATATATTCTATAGTTTTTATAATGCAGTTAATTAATTTGTTTGTATAACCTTGAGATTTGGGAACAGTTCCTAATTTATTATAGTATCTATTATTCATGTGATAGAATTTAATAATTTTTTTTATAGGTAGGTGCTATACAATATATAATATAAATATGTTAAACATTTCCATACAATAATGGTCAGTCTTTGGAACATTCGTTTCAAATTCGCACTCGCGTTTTATATTCACAATCATTAAATTGAAAAAAATAACGTAATATAATATATATCATAATTTATTTCTAAATATTAATATATACCTGTGCCTAAATTGGAAAAATAAAATAAAGGGCAATACAATCCAGAGTTAACAAACAATAATATTTTTTTATTGCAATATATTATATAATTATAATAATGAAAGTGAAAAAAATAGATGAAATTGGTAACCTCCTAAGCTTTTCGTTTAAAATAACTGTAGAATGGGTTTATTATTATGTAATCATAATTATATTAGATATAATTCGTACTTATTTTTAATTAACTCATTATTGATTGCCCTCAGTATCGTAGAGTACTCAGTACCAGTATCAGTGTTTTAGTTCCAGTTTTTTAGAAGTTCAAGTGTAAATATAAAATTTCACCATGGCCTCAAAAATCTACTAAAAAGAATATTATGTACATTAAATTCTCAATAACCAAATAATTTGGTTTTTATATATAAATTTTATTTTATACGATCTGGCTTTATAATTTATTTTATAGATTTAAAAACAATTGTTCACAGATCTTGTAATTTTGTGTTATTTTAACTTTGAGGATATAATTAGTACATTTTACGAAAACATTGATTACAGTACCTACTATAAATTTTGTTTGACAGATAGATGATAATATAATACGATATATCCAATATAATATACACGCATATTATATTATTCACAATAATATGTAGATAATCGATTCAACGAGGTGGATAATCATATAAATGGAAATCTGCGGAAATTAGTCAGATAATATTTTGACAGTTCAAATGAATGATAGAATTTAAATTTTATTCGTGTTTAATGATTATTCGCTACATAATTAACTATAAATCGTTCACGTAAGTATCTTTTACAGTTTGAAAATATGAACGTAGTAAGTAGGTACCTATAAAACTTACGAATTTTTTTATTCAAGCACTGATAATTCTAAATAAATGTTATAGGTCTCAGAACTCAGAATGTTTCTGATCATATTTGATGTTTGTCACCATAATATATATAATACGAGTGTAAAATAAAATTACTTTTAGCCGTATGATCAATTTATTATGTGTTCATGGCGCAACTAGGCCTCTAAAACGTGGGGTGCTATAATATTTAATATTTAAAAAACAAAACATTTATGGTATTTCACTATAATACTATGATAGTTCGACCTAAAAATACAAGGGGTGCTAAATTAGAACTTGGGGGTGCTTAAGACCCTTTTGCACCCCCTTAGTTGTGCCAAAAGTTGTAGCCGATAGGTATCATTATACCAATATATCATGAAGTATTATGATAGGATACCAATATCTGCAGTTACGTACTGAATATTTTTCAGATCTGAGGCAAACCGTAGAATTTTATCTGCACCCAATTAATATTTATAAATTAAGGAATAAATGTCTCAAAAAAAAAAACTTTAAGAATTGTCCGTTTTATTGTATCATAATTACAAAAAATAATGATATCTAATTTTTACCGATCTATTCTGACCTACGTTTATCCGAAATATTTCTCTCAAGACCATCCTTTTAAAATATTTTTAACGTTTTTATTATATAGAATATCTAAAACTTGGCTAAATAACATTGATATTTTTAGTTTTCTTTTTTTTGTATTCCATTTTTCTATAATTTTAATAAAACATAAATCATACATTTGAAACATGTATTATTATTAATTATGTCTTAAAACCCACACATTTCTTCAAAAAAACAAGAATACCAACGACTCAAAATACTTTACTTCTTAATTAATTGACAAACCACTTGAAGTTTGAAATGCTTCCTGCTTCCCTACAAACAAATTTTACGGCGTTTAGTACTCTATGCTGCCTTAATTTAGGGCAACTGCGATAAAACATGTATAAATAAAATTAAAGTTTGCCAGTACAAAATATTTCAAACAATTTAAAATACGTCCTGTAGGCGTCAGAAACGAAACCCTTTACACAGGCTTCCAAATGTCTACAGTTAAAACTTAGATCAATCAACTTTTTGTCCAATTACAACATGCAAACAGTGCACCATAAAATCTATAAATCCAATGATCTGGATTTTCGAGTCATCTCATGGATTTAAGAACTTAATGTATTGATTTAAATAATTTCAATATATTATGTAATGTATACATAAAATCAAAATATATCACCGGATTACCAAATAGTTATTTGCTTAAGTAGGCAATATATAGTATAATATTTATAGTTAACTATAATATATTAGTACGTAATATAAATTAATATTTAAATTTAAATAATTGTGGTAATGAAATATATAAAAGGTTATATTTTTGGCGAATTAATTATATTGAGTAAGTACCCGCAGTACTGCAGTAGGTACCTATACATATGGATATTAAACAAATGTGTTTATAATTTTAAATTCAAAACACTCTTCTTAATTTATTGGTGTTACCAATATTTAATGTGAAGTTTGTGGTTTGTTTTGTCTTTATTTTGTGTTTATCGTCACCTTTTGATTCAGTAACAATCAATCTTCAACTTTGAGGGTAGTTTATAGTAGCGATTTGATGTCGGTTGGTAGCTATTGGTACTTTGTGAGGTGTCAATTGTAAAAACTATTGACACAAAATAATCGAGACATACTAGAAAAAACGGGTATGTTATAATTTTCTAATTAATTACCTATTTTAGCCCTTTTTGAACTAATTATTGACATTTTAGCATTTGAACTTCTTAAAGTTTTTTCAATTTCTTTAGTCAAAAAGCTTGAAAATGTAAATATGACCTCGAACTTTTCATACAGCGATTTAAAATTATCAAAATAGTAACAATTTTTTATTTGTAAGCTAAAATGCTAGAATGTTCAAATGTTTACAAAATGAATCCAAATCACAAACAGTTTAAAATTATTTTACAGTTAAATTTATTTATTGTAAAATTTTAATAACCTAGGGTCGAACATGTATTACATGGTTCTTCAGGCTTATTCTAAAAATAACAAAAATAAATATGCCAACACACATTTTTTATAGATATAAGTTCTAATTTTGACAAAATTAGATGTGATTTGAAACTTTTTCCATTAAATGTTATATTATTATTTACTTATTTACACACTTACGCTATGAAATATTCAAAATATTTAGAATAATTTTAAGTTATTTATTTCATGGACCTATTTACATCGTTCTACTGTGCGTAAGAGGTCGTTAATGAATTATAAGTTGATTACAATAATATTATGTGATATAATATTAGCATAATAATAATATTATATAATATATTACGAGATGAGTTTGAAAAACTTGTTCATCGAACCGTAGTTATTATAGTCATAGGAAATTAAATTACCTACTAATAGTAATATAATTTATAAATAAATTATAACATATTGTTTTTAAAATACAGAGACTGACAAACCGTCTCCGCTCAGAATCGTTTTTTGTATGCAATAATTCATCTAAATGTATTATCATTGAATTCAAATGTTACTTTTCTATTATACTTCGTGGCCTAACTACTCAATGAACAATGAGTAGAGCTACTTCCTGGGTTTTTTTCTTATTATGTATATTAAATGTAAACGCAACATGGGGTAGGTAAAGTATATATTTTTGGTAATGTAAATCTCAAAATGGATGTTTACAATATTCTAGTTTACAAATAATAAATTTTTATGTTTTCTACTCGTTTTTTTTTAAAACTTATTAAAACTATAGTTACCTACCTGTAAAGTATACAGTCAATTTAAATTATTTACATTGAACTAAAAGCGTATCCAGGACGGGGAGGGGAGAGGCTTAGGAAGCTATAGCCCTCCCTCATTGGCCATTTTTAATTTAGCCTGTATGGTATTAAAAAAATTATTTTTCAAAAACTCTATAGCTCCCTCCTACAAAATTCTTGGCTAAGCCACTGCATTGAACAAAGTTATGTTTTATTTATTGTTTAAAACTGTTGTTAATTTATTATAATATGAGTTGTTATTTTACAATTTCACGAAGTACATTAAATTATACGCTGTTTTATCTAAGATATTTGTCATATACGTTAATCTTTAATAACAATTTGAAACTCTGACCTTCAGAACAGCCTACAGCAAGGGAAGATACAAAAATAAAATATAATTTGGTGATGATTATTGTTGGAAACAAAGTATTATTATTGGAAAATATATTGGATTCACTATTTATTTATCACCTTGAAAATGTTGCATTCACACTGTGATGAGACGGCGAGTCAAGTTAAATGTATACCTATAGACATTAAATTTAAGTACATAACTTTTATACCTAAAACCTTGAGATAAAGAAAATTGACTGAAAATAAAATATATTAGTGAAAATATATAGAGCGAAAAGATAAATAAAAAATATAATTTCATTTTATATTGAATTAATTCTATATACTACTTATATAAGTTAAAACACTTTAAAAGCAATAAGAAAGCCGACAAAGTAGCCGGTGAAAAAGTTAATAACCCTATAACGGAAATACGCACCTACACCTCACTCATTGACATCCATAGAAATGTTAACACATATTGCACAAATTTATGGAATTTAACAAATTGTTTTTTTAGGTCTACGTTTAACTAAAATTATAAAATATATATTTAAAAAAATATTGGTCATAACTATGACAGGACATAATATTAAATATTAATTCATTATAATTAATAACGAAGAAGTACGGCTCTGTGAGGCATTTACGTAATAGCACCCCACGTTTTGACCCTTGTTGACATCGAAACTCGACAAACATATTATAGGTAATAATTTTTCGGGATTCCTAACAACCCGCCATCTTATCTTATCTGGTAATTATTATAAAGTTTGATATTATGTTTGATCCGTCCGATCCGTAATTGCTTTATTATACCATAATATACTGTTACTAATTAACGGAGCATAATATAAGGCCGGCAAATTGGGTGGTGGGCTGACATAAAATTACGTTACAGTGACGTTGTATGTAACATTATATAATAATTCGATATAACGAAAACTTTGATTACTGGTTTGGCTTATATGAATCAGAACATGAAAACCAGTACAGTAGTTATTTGGAGTTACTGCCAAATGCCTTCTGATATCATTAGCATATGTGTTAATAAATTTATTTATATGTGTTTAAAAATTATATATATATTTAAATAAGTTATCACATGTACCTATGTAGATTTTAATATCAGATTCACTCAAATTTATTTAAAATTAAAATGAACCTATAATATCATCTAATTTAAATATTTAAAATTCTAAAACATAAAATTACGAGCACATAGGACACATTTAATGACATTTTATTTGTTTAAATGGAGATAACATTATTTCTTATCAAGTTAGTGTAACATAGTATAAATAAATATTAATTATATTTTGGGATTTTCGTTAAATTAAAACCAAAAATTTGAATTTCTTTGGAGATACTGCTCTGTAAATACAATAATGACCAAGAAGAAAAGAAGTAACTCCAGATCACTTAGATACTGCGTTTTGTTCTAGTATTTGGACATACTGCTTATTTGCTTCTGATCTTGATGAATTTATTTATATACCACCGTCTTTGTTATTTTCTTTTCTATTTATATGAATACCTATAATGAGTAGGTAAACCCTTACTTTGTGTTAGTGGAATCAACAAGGATCAAAATATCTATCGATACATAGTTTTAAGTTTGATTTTGGCAAAAATAGAGTTATTTTTTAGTGGCTTATGGTTTTATGACGGCAGGAACGCTCATGCGCAGAAGTGTGGAACAATACGACCAGCGTTAACCATGTTTACGTTTTAGCATCTGAGCAAAGCGATGAAAGTATTTATTTATTTTTAAATTGTATTCATATAATATTTTTATAATATTTTTTTTATTTATCTTTTAATTTAATAACTTTGTTACTATGGAGCCATTAAAAGTAAATACGCTATTATATGATACACTATACTGATTTAGTTTGTAACATGATAAGTTAAATTCATTTTTTACAAAAATAATGCGTTTAACATAATATTTTTAATTATTATAATATTATGTATGTTTTCTACATATTATTGTTACAAAGTACCAGATAAGCACTAAGTTTTAAAGTCAATATTGACGTGTCGTCAGTGGCGTATTTAGGTTTTTATCAAAAGGGGGGGGGGGTTATGATTTTATCCAGTAGCCACGCTTTTAAAGCTAGATACTATAAATTAGGACTCCGAAAAATGTTGCATATTATATACAGCCTATATGGGGGGGGGGGGATTGATCCTCCACTATCAAGACTTGTATGTACTATCGAAAGAATAATCGATTTTAATTTTGGTACAAATTAAAAACGCATTTCAAAAATGTTATGCAAATTTCATAGGTTGTATATATTTCGGGGTCAATTTTGGTGCAAATTGACTACACTGAAATACAAAACTAGATATCAAAACATCACTTGTTTAATGGAAATTATTATTAATAACTTGATTCAAGTATTGTCAATAAATTGATAGCTCAATACCAATTGTGTAACAAAACCATAAGCAGTCAGATAAAAAAGATTTTAAGTTGATAATGGGAGCATTTTTTCTATTATAAAAAGTATCAGTTAAGACATTAAAAAAAAAAACCACACATCATTGAAAAATCATTGCATTCTTCACTCCGCTCAAAATATTAAATAGATACTATAGAGATTATCACATTAAAGACGTTACTCAATTTTTGAAATAAATAGTCCTAAAGTCCTATACATGATAAATTTACGAGTGCTATTGAAATTTCAGGTTTATATAATTACTTAAATTGACTTAGAAAATGAAATGTTATTAGTTTCATATATTGATAAAACACACATAAATAGTAATAGTTAAATTTGTGACATAATCGCAGACCGATATAATTATATTACACTTGGCCATCGTTGTCTCCATATGACTTTACTTATTTATGTTTACTGCATCGAATAATAATTAAAATCATTTTTTTTAACACCTTATTACAATAGAAAGTTATAGGTACCACACAAATTCGAACTAGTAAATGCATATTGGCAAAATATTGTTAATTGAAGGTCATTTTAACATATATTTTAATTCGTTTTACGAAAGGTGTAAAACTCCTTGTGCCAATAATATTAGTTAAATAATGAAATACTTAAAAGTTTGAATAAAAAAGCTAAAGAAATACATTATAATTCATAAAACCTATAATCATTTGATACATAATATGAAGGTGTACATGACACGATCACTCGTGAAATTACTGTATGTAGTATTTAAAGCATCTAAAATTTGAAGGCCGATATGTAATTAGCCCTCATATACCACAGCATTAATATTTAAGAACTAATTATTCCGCCAAAACGAAAGTTATACGAATTCAGAAAAATGCGTTTCATATTAAAAAGTGAACTGAAAGTTGACGAGTTCTTGGGTCATTTATTTGATATTGCTACTAACGCTAGAAGCTAGTGTTCAATGAAAAATAAATTCTGAGAATATACTTTATAATAAACTAAAAATTATATTGTGTAATTCTTTAACTAAAAAAAAATGTTAAATAACTTTTGGCCAGGCTTGCATTATTAATAAGTACAAAATTAACTATTTTCACAAATAATAATTATTGTTAGTATAGAAGTTAGTTTAGTATAGTATTAGGTATTTAATATGATATGATAAAATTTATGATTTTTGGTTGTAAGACTTGATGATAGGATGACATATTACAGTTTTTGAATCATATAAAATAAAATGCCCACACAACTGTTATACAATTTTAAAATTTGAACTAAAATAATAAGTGTTGTGAATAATATTGTATAAAAATAATAATATTGTATTTAAATTATACATTTTTTAATGCAAAAATGTACCATAGTTATATTAAAATTGAAATTATTTATTTATGTTCGAGTAATAAACATGTTCCCGTGTTTCAATATTTAATTATACAATTTCTCATACTAAATATTAATAATAATACATCAATAGTACCTTGGAGAGTCAAAAATATAAAAATATAATTTATTTTCTAAGTACCTATACCTAATTGAAAAAGGTAACAAAACATAAAAGGAAACAGGAATATTTACTCAACAACAGCGTTTTCGATAAAATCGAGTATTGTTATTTTTCGTAATTCAGAATAATCGTTGACTTTTAAAAATATTTGTACCTACTATAATTTTCAAGACATGATATTATTTCTAAAATATTTTAATTTTTTTTAGAGGTATTTATACGGTTGAATTAAAAAAAAACCCCCGTTTATTTAGGTACTATTTTTTTCTCAGTTAAATATCATATTTCTTCTATTTATTTGACAATGATTAACTTTATTTTATTGATGCACTTAAAAACCAACAAGGTGAACTTGTTATATTTAACGTTTGATAGTTATCTGGAACACTTAGACGGAGATAGCAATATATGATGCCATTGTAATTTTGAAACTATTGATTGTTTTCATATTATATTATAATAAATATTAAAAATTTTAAAAATTCGTTTAGATAATACGTTTATGTTTTATTTTTTCTAAATAAAAAAATTTTAATAGTTAAAAATATAAATTCTTTGAATATGGTACAAGGTAAATTTATAAATTAGGAGAAAGCTACTAGAATTTTACTTCCCGGTAATGGATTTTTACGAGTATATGCCGTGAACTTTTTTTAATGAATTTATTATTCCAAAAAATTATTAAGTTTTAAAATTAAAGTTTAAATTTAATTGGTGTAAAGTGAACTACAAAATAATGGAAACGCTAAAATATTGTGTAGGTACTTTAAGACCTTCAAAATATGTTTTGTGTACATTTTATTGTTTTCTTTTTCAATCTATAGTTTGCAAATATTTTTTTTAAGAGGTTGTTATTTTGTAAGATGATGGGGAGTGCGGACTAGTCATTAAATAATAACAATTGATTATATTTTTACTTATAGTTTTTTTAAGGTTGGACGTAAAAAATGTAAAGAACACGTCATATAAATGTACGTATTAGGTATGCACTATGCATTAAAGTACTAGTAGGTTAATTTCATGCGCGTATTTTATAGGTTGTTTATTTCGTAAATAATACGTTCAATGCCCTATGATCGTATTCGACTAGAAATGTTTCTATACATATCGACCTTCGCTTAACTACAACTATAATCGATAAATACTTGCAAAAGCTCACAATCGATAATCTAAAGTGCCATACCACAAAAATTCTGAATCTTCTAACAGAATATCTTGCCTTTACAGCAGTATTCTCTTGCTTTATAGTTTATACTCTTGTGCTACCTTTATATTATAGTTACCCAATGATATGGTAGACTAACGCTGTAATATTTTAATAGGTAAATTGTTTTTTTTTTTTTTTGACACTATCGTGACTCTTACAAAGATAAATCATTGATCGACTACCAAATGGAGCTTTCTGTGATGTCTAATAAATAATAATGCATTGATACTACAGTCACATTTTATGTATTTAGGCATTTAGCTATAGGTAACCTATATATAAACTTAAATAAAAATTTGAATAATTAAATTTTTTATCTTGATATGTAAGTATAAATTTAGTTCTGAACTGTTTCGTCATGGTTATTAAGAGGACGTCGCACCCTCATGTGTTGTCTCCGTCTTACACACGTACGACATGGACAATTTTCATTCGCTAGTTTCGAAAGGGTGTTCGCGGGTTTGGATCCAAAAAGTTCTATGTAAATATTTTATTATTTTTTGATTACCAAATTTCTTCTCAATTCACTGTCGAAATAATACAAATTCTAATTTAATTTAAAAGGTTTTGATAACTTATACGTCCAAATCAAATAATTATAAGCTGACAAATATTTAAACACATTTAAATTGGCTTTTCTGAAAAGTTTCAAATTTACACATAGAATCTTTTGGATCCAAACAAGTATGTTGTCAATTTTAATATTAGAGTGAATTGACCTATTATTAAACTTTTAAGTAACAACATTATCTGTGTTTTCTCGTTGGTTTTTTACGATTTTTTAATTTTTAAGCGAATTATAAGCATTTAAAGATATTAATGTACTCATAACTCCATTAAAAATTAAAATATCGTAAATACCTAACGAGAAAACATAGATAATGTTGTTATTTAAAAGTTTGGTAATAGGTCAATTCACTCTAATATTATTAAAACTGACAACACACTTTTGAAACTAGCGAACGAAAATTTGCTATGTCATGCGTGTGTAAGATGGAGACAACACGTGGGTGCGACGTCCTCTTAATTAGTAATTTTTGATGATCTTACAAGTTTATTTATAATAATAGCGTTTGGTATAATACCTAGTATGTATATTATTTAAGAACATATATTTAAGTACAATATTTATATTAAGGGCGTCAGAGCCGGTGCGTTTTTACTAAAAAACATGTTTTACACGCAGTGCTCGAATTGGGAAAAATTAAGCAGAGGAGCTCAATCCAACGATTTAAAAACTGCGTTCCAAGGGTGCAATAACTTAACACAGACCCGTTGGGGGGCCTTGCTCATGAGTATAAAAAAATTCAAAAACACCGATAAATGATAACCGCATATAACTGAAACTGATAACATTTCATTCGGAACACAATTTGAGATAGTATACTAGCACACATCAGTATCTGTGCCTTTGATAATATACTTGTATATTATGATCTATGAATTGTGAACTACTGACTATGTAGGCAAAACACAGGGTGATATTATAATTAATTAATAAACTTATATCAAAAATAATTTTGATATGAAAAATAGTAAAACTTGTTTTATTATAATTGACATCAATTAAAATCCAGATTTTAATAAAAATTATTTCAGACATTAGTTTGTACCAACCCCTCCGTCCAAGTAAAAAAAGTAGTAGGGGTACGCAAAAAAAAAATATAAAAATAGTAGCGCACTGCTTACACGAAAAACTTTCACGCCCAGTAGAACAGTCAGATTTTGTTAATTTTTTTTATTTAAACGAAAAGAACAGTTTGCAGGTCGGATCAAACCCCGATTTTAAAAATTATAATTTTAGAAGCTACATTATGCATTTGAATAATGCACAGTGTTTGTTATTTTTCAAATGTATTTTTCTACCACTATTTAAAGTAAAATGAAAATCCGACCTTGGATGCGACCTGAAAAATGTTCTTTTTTTTTAAATAAAAAAAAATTAACGAAATCCGGCTATTTTACAGGGTGACAGAGTTTTTCCCGTGAAGTCATCTTCATTGATATAATACACCGTATCTGTAGCTGTATATTAGTCGAAAAGTATAATATTTAAGGTAGTAGGATAACTAAAATATAAAATATAATTTTCAAATTGTATAGGCTTTCGGAAAATTGAAAAAACCAGCACCGACACTCTACTCTTAGTTCAATAATACTAATAACTAATATTATGACAACATACAATATTCAGTTCAGGTTATGTTTATGAATATATAATAATAATATGAGTTCATTATAGGTACAAGTGATATAAATTATTATAGACACTAGGCACTATAGGCCTAATAGGCAGTAACATAAAAACATAATTAATAAAGAAAACAATTAAATGAGACTAAATCCTATGGGACATGGCATCGTACCTACCAGCTGGTAGCTATCTCCTACTTACGTCCTATCAACATGGTTAGAGATTAAAGAAAACAATTACCTGTCGATTAAATTATGAAATTAACCTTATATCTATAGGTAATACATTACTATTTGACACTGAAATTAGTTTGACAATAACGATTAGTCGTTACACAATAATTGACAATAATTATACTGGTAGGTACATGAAGCATAATATGTATTTTAGGATTTATTATGGACTCATAATTTATTGTTTAACCGCTAGGTATTCGCTAATACTAAACAGGTAATAACTAATAGTTAATGAGTATAATTGTAAGCACTGATTACAGTTATTGGATTCACCTTGTGATTTTAATAATCAAGAGCTAAAAATTGGGTTACATGTGGTAGGTATACAATACTTAGAGTATAAGTGAAATTTGTAAAAATTTAAAACCATCCTATGTAAAACGCTGTCTTAGAAAAATAAAATAATTAATTAGTTTTTACCTACTCTGAAGTGGATGGATTAGCATACAATATACTTAGATATTTTTTTACAGTAAATAATGCATTAATACATAATTATATTGCATATATCATAAGTAGGTACAGTTCCTATAGCTTTTTTTTGTTGTATATACGTATACCACATACCTATCAACTTTTAGCCGTTATCTGTTAATGTTCATAATACTCATTAGTTATTAGGTTTTTAGCGTTATCCGGTAGTTGTAGTTACAAACTTAAATAATAAAATACATTCGTTGTATGTATACCTAGCATGGCGTACCCTCGGGCAGGGGGTCATGAGGTTAAACGAGGTTTAACCTAGATTAACACCCAAGTATTCAAACAATTTTAGAACCTAAAAGGAGCAAAAAATATGGGTATTATATTAGGTAGATAGGTAATATTGTAACAATAATGGTTTCATTAAACATTTTTTTGGATAGAATTAACGCAAAAAAGTTTTATTGGCTCTGTGTATACAGTGGTGGTGGTTAACCTCCTCTCCCAGAAATTAAATCTGGGGGTGCCATTTCAGTTTTAAAATAGGGCTGCCAAATTTTTTACCAGGCCACAGTTATAACAATGAAAAATGAAATGTAGCCATGTTGGAGTTTTTTCTAACCTTACTATTAGGGATGAAAAATAATTAATATTTTAAGTGATGACACTATGGTAAAAGTATAATATCATTATTCATTAATATACATTTTCTTTCTTTAATATCTAAGTATATCTATGTATATCCCTTTATTTATAAAATATTTTTTTCTTATATTAATTAATTTTATATTGATTCAATTAATTCAATTTAACTGATACATCGGGCATCGGCGCCAGCATGAAATTAAGGCAGGCCTAATATGATGCGGCGAAAAATAGGGCTACTAATGTATACCCTGCGATACCACAAATGGCACCCCTGATTAAATCTTATATACACCACTGTGGCACTGTATATCCTAGAATTCCTGGTATAGTAATGAAATGTCCGGACAAAGGATATGACTGATGTAAGCTATATGTAAGATTATGTGTTAAGACAAACGAGCGGGTGTAGTTAAAAAAATGACGAAAATTACAATAAATTCCATAATAGTGGTTTGTGAGAACAAATAAAACCGTAATAAGGTATAATTATTTATTTTGTAAAAAAAATATTTTAATTTTTAAGTTAATTGCTCATTTTATAATCATAGCTCATAGGTAATAGTGATCAATTTACATAAAAAACATATTATAAAAATGTATAAATAGAGACCTAGGTATCGCATATTATAATAACAATTTAATT
This sequence comes from Sitobion miscanthi, assembly GCA_008086715.1. Taxonomy (NCBI): domain Eukaryota; kingdom Metazoa; phylum Arthropoda; class Insecta; order Hemiptera; family Aphididae; genus Sitobion; species Sitobion miscanthi. The sequence continues at coordinate 85,654,649 of CM017797.1, read as the reverse complement.
ATTTTAGTTTATTTTGTTTGTAAATAGGTACTCCTATGTTCAATAAAACGTTGGTTTACTTATTTTAATATTTTACCCTACCAACTAAAATCGGGCATTGTGAGCAATGCCTGATTTTTAACTTTGCCCGTTCCCATAATAATTACTATATATTCTACTTACTTTCTTTAGCAGAATATAGACATATAGTATATTGTGTGGCAAGGGCCATATTTCGCCCAAGACTGAAATTGCCTTCCCGCACGAGCCACACATACTATTTTCGTCACGCCTCTGCATTCATCGATAACGGCAAAGGTGATGCAGGGATCTATGCAACAACTAGACTATACCCAATTATACGACAACAATATATTTCATGAAAGAAACGATATGGTTTTATTTATTTTAAGCGTCAGTCATGGAGGTTATAATATGATTATGAGATGTAACCAAAAGTTTGTAATTTGTAAGAAACCGACGACCGTGGTATAGATTTCAGTGATTGTTTGTGCAAGTATACGCGCGTCGCGCGTGAAATGTGTGCGCAGCACTTTAGGGGATTTCCATTTTACCGCCCGCTGGACGGAAAAATAACGCTTACCAACGCTTCAACAGTTCAACCACTATCAAAAACCAAACTTTCGGTGCAGGCGTGACAAAAATAATATTTCTTAATCATTTAAAACATAAATATCACATACCTATTTAATTTTGTTTCAATAACTATTTATATTTTATCAATTATCAATTAGGTACTTTAGATACCTAATTGTCATAAAATACCTGTTTTTCAGTGACACATATTATAAAAGACTTGCGATTTTCAAATTATGTGTAGTTGCCAGTAGGTATTCACAAAAAACTATATTCATAAAACTGAACTAGGATTATTGTTACCTATATCTTGTTCAAATGTTATAGACATGATTAATATAATATTATTATGGTTCACTGTTTTAGAGGTTATATCCAAATTTTTTATATACCTAGTACGAGTGTTCTTTATTGCTTATTAATAGTAATTATTATTGTGGTTTTATTACAATGTTTAGTTCCTTAGGGTCTGAAAGTCTAAACAATCCATTCCAAGTATTATACATACAATTCTAAAGAAATTCAACATAATGTATCATATCCCATTGGCACAGTATGGCTTGACTAAGGTATAATATGTTCCTCAATGACATTCTGAATTTAAAAGAGACATCCATTATACTACATAGTCTGTATTATATTATTGTTACATTAATGTTGTTCAAGGTCAGTTAAGCTATAGGTACATCCAGTAATCATGTTTTATTTAGTTTTAAATTAAATTGGAATTTACTAATAAATGTAATAGTGTAATATTATAACCCATACCTACCCATAAAACATCTAATAGTAAATTTTTATATTTTTTTGTGGTTGATCGCTTCAACTACAAAGATTATTAGCATAAAGTGTGTTTACATTTTTGTTATTTTTAATTGCAATATTAAATTTATATTTTAATGATGATTTTATTATTAATTTATTTCTCAAATGTATTGAAATTTGATTTTTAGGTTTTTTCTTAATATTATTTTGTTATATTTATAGGTACCTATATTTTGTCTATAGGTTTTATAGTGTATTACGATTTTTCTTTAAAAATGTATTATTGATTGAATTTTAAATGTTAGTTTCATGTTGTTTATGCGCAGATATTATTTGGTATATTATACTCTTATTAAATGTCAAAGTATTATAGTAGATAATTAATTTATATTTTACATAGGTAATAGATAATATAGGTAGGTATTGTCAAATTGCAATTATATACACAAGTAATGTACATTATGCATACAAAAGTAAACCTTGACTTTTTCTACTGAACATTTTTATTAGTACTTATAAGGACTAATGTTATTATATTTTTAATTCATAAATGTTAATGATTATTTTAATGCAAAATAAGCAATCTAGTGATAACATACCTGTTGTGTATACAGGTTAATACCTTAAAAATGGGGTCACATTAGGGGTTCTGCTAATTAGTGACTTCGCCTTTACCGTCCGATTACCAACTCCAACATTCCTCATCACATTTATTCATTGTAATTATTATATTATATTTCACAGATTTTAAATATATTTTAATAATAATAAATAATAATGTTGTATGATAATATTAAAGTGATAGACGACAGTACATCATCGCCACTTTTATGATATAAAGAAATCTTTTGATGATGTATTCTACTCACTAACGTGTCCTAGATACATATTTTTGATGGAGCCACCTACGCATATAAATGGCCATTGTGCAATTCGTGAAACAATTCTTACAGGTTGTACATTTTTAAAATTTTGCGGCGAAGAATGGCACATGTATAAAATATCGTAGTATGGTACTATATGGCATTAATAGATTACGACAAATGGTGTAATATGACTAGGAATACTATATTGTATTAATACATTTTTATTAAGTTAATATTGGTAAAATTTTATTTAAGTGGTTCATGTTTCCACCAAATTTGTTGTGATGTTTATAAATCATAAATAGTTACCTATGGATTCCTATTATAATTTGGCCAGTATGGACAGTATGATTGTCACTAAAGTTTAGTAGTTTCCTTTCAATCATGGGAATAATGAATGGTATATATTGCACCATTGCTATATTTTACACAAGGGAATTTTAAATTTTACCCTTAGATGAAATATTGTACCATATCAAAATATGTATAGTATAGGTATATTTGTAATATAAAGTGTTAACTCAAAAAGAGTTATTGAAAAGCAATTAAAGTATAATGCGTGATGTGTCAAAAAAAAAAATAACAGTTATACCTATTATTATAATTTATTTGAATTTTAAAGTATTTTGATTATACCTACACTTCATAATTTAAATAATTGGAACAGGCACCATCATCCAAGTACACTTTTTTTATTGGGTTTAAAGAATCGGTATGCAGTAAACATAATGTATCGTATCTAACCATAATATATACTATAACCTTGGCCGCTTCCTCCGTAAAAGTGCGCGTACATTTTCTTATTCCCCGTAGTTGTTTAAACTTTTTACTTTGCGGTCGCTGTTTGAGAATTAAACCGATTATCCGCAAACAATGTGGTGAGTCGACGACATGACAAATTAGGTAAGTACCTACAGAATAATATGTTCTAGTAATCTTTTTATGACGTATTCTAGTCGCTAATAGGCGTCATCACGTAATAATATACGTTGCACAAAATTTGGATTTTAGCCACACTAATACGGTCACCGCATACTCGTATAGATAAGTGATATTGTTCAGCTGGTTTCTGAAAGCAGATCATACCGATTATGTAATAAACTGATGTAATTATCAGACTAATAGATCGTTATTTTTTCGTGGTATAATCAATGTTAAACCGGAATCAGATATTATAATATAATAATATTATGTTTGAGTTGCCAAATTCAATTATTATGTGATCCATTGCCTGGGGGATTGGGCATAATACTGTAGAATATTATTTTATTTCAACGTTTACTGCACACGCGTTATACCGTGTCATCGGCATGCTGCAAGTATAATAAACTTAAGTCAATGAGAAAATTTTTTGCAAATGTTTAAGTTTAGGGATGTTTTTTGAAAATCACAGGTCGTTCCTACGCACCGTGCACACGAGTGGTGTGTTCATAGAGTGCACAAATTGTAGCTGGGCCATGACTACAACTAGGTTTTGAATACACACCTCACTACAATTTTTATTGTTGTATTTTACAAACCGAAGTTCCTGTCTAAGTGTGTCGTGTCAAATCTAACATAAATTACGATGGCTGTTAAAACTGACGTTAAGTACTTATGATGATTATGCGTTTTGAGTGTGGTTACTATACTTATATACTATACCCATACCTATATATTTAACTTTTTTTATGTAAGAATGTATCAAGTAAAGAATTCATATTAAACCTGCGTAATGAAAAACTCGTGTAATGTCCATGATTTTGCTAGTTGTGTTTTGTTTGTTATAATTCAAGTACCTAGTATAAACTGAAAATTTAGATGTTCTTGTCTACGTCCTTGTATACCATGTTACTATATGGTAGATAAGTAAATGCCTCATCTTCGTAATAATTGACACTCTTGAGTCCTCACTACGTAAAATATTGTGTAAATTTACTCCATAAATGTAATCATTAAAAGAGCTAGACAGACTAATAAATAATAATATAGAATGTTGGGTAATGGGTACATACTCATAAGATATTAGATATAGGCACTAAAAATAATAAATTGTTATTATTATCATTATTGTAATTATTAAAAATTTGAAAGCAATGATGTACTTAGTCACATTCAAAAAACAATTATAAAATACTCTGTGTATGTGATTAAAAGTTAAAACCTTGTTTACTGAATTTTAGAGGTCCATGAAGTTGACCGCACAATGTGAAGCAGTTGTTTTAGCAGTTTTAGCAGTTGTTGGTGGTTTTCTTACCTACGTATATAAAAAAATATCACTTAAAAGTCCCTATACGGCTTACCAACTAGTTAACATGTCCGATCGGGCTGTACCTATTATACATTTTAATTTTTTTTCACTACCTATTTGATAAACTGTTGGCAAAAAAATAATTAATTTAACTCCTTAAAAAGCGTTTAACAACGTTATGCTAATTATATAATGTTAAAATTTGGCTTACAATTGAATGAAAACATATTTTGTTCGGCAACCTTGAACCTACATAGGAATGCTCTGTTAACTAGTCTACGGGTGCAGATGCACGTTCCATTTTTAGTTCCTTCAACGACCTCGCATATTATGTCACTGCGGTCGTCAAAGGAAATACCAATGACTGTTGTTTAAGTTGGTTGAAGAAAATTAGGTGACTCGGTAAGTCTGAGTCTCCTTCGTTCAAAATGACTAACTTTTTTGCTAAGGCTGATTTAATAACTATTATAATGGTCCCTGGTCGCATAGTGTATTTTTCAGTCAATATTTTATTTGGTTCACAGTTTTGTAGTTTATTCATATTATAATTTATAATACATTTTTTTTTTTAAATAATGAATTTCTTTTCAAACCAGTTTTTTTAACATAAATATACTATGTTTTTGAGTTGGCTACAACTTTTTTTTCCTTACCAATTTTTTTAACGTTTATAACATTTATTATTGTTCCCATGCAGGTAACCAACCCCCTTCCCCTCTCCCCAGACATATTTTTGATTCATAGACTTTCCTTACAGAGGGAATATATCAGGGCGGTTCCATTTTCCTCCAAAAAAGAGTTACCGTTTTCTTCCACTGTCCATTTTCATCCACAAAAAAAAGGTTGGTTTCCATTCTCCTCCAAATTATTTTTGACTAAAGTTATGTCTATTTTCCTTCAATATTTTAGCGAATATTTTTGTTGTAGTATTACATTCCGTTTTATAACGATAGAGTAAAGCTAGGATCACATTTTGCGCTTATCGGTTGATGATTACGTTCTAGTATCGCCTATCTATATCAGCTATCGATTAAGCCTAATAAATATACGTACATATAACATACATTTCTTTAAAAATAAGTTAAAATAACAGCTATGAGCCATCAAGAATTTATTACTTCTTTTTTTCATTTTGTCATATAGGTAAATTATTATTGAAATAGTACTATTATTGTTGTTGTATTTGTATAGAATGGTTAGTATACTACTGTTGTAGTGTCAGCATGTGTGGTTTTTAATCAGGAAATAAGTAGGTATTTTTTATTTTAGTTACCTACTAATAATCGTCGTTATTGTATTTAAAAATTCCTTTTGCTTTAAGTCTTTTTACTTACAATACTTTAAACATAAAGTTATTGACTATAAATTATAATATAATCTCAGAAATACTATTATAAATTTGCTTTTAAATATTTAGGTACTGAGTATAAAAAAAGGATGTAGGTATACAAATGTCAATTGTCGCCATTCAAGTTAGACGTCAGGCAATGCACTCTCAGTATGGTTTTTAGTTTAAAATTTTGGTTATTATTAATTTAAAACCATGTCAACAGTTAGCATAAATTATATCCGATTTATTAGTATTAAACACCTTAAGTATTTAAATGTCTTGAGACGCTAAATCAACACGATATTAAAACTTAATTATTGTAGAATCTATTAAGTTTAATTTTGAATTGAGGTTAAATTATTTTCATAAATTTGTGATGATATAATTTTATCATAATAAGTAATAATGACAATGTAATATTTAGGATCATAAAATAATATACCTACTTAAAGTCTATAGTCTATACATTCAAATGTTTAAGATTTTATGTACTTCTAGCTGAACTCACGCACTTTGTCGCGCAAAAGTATAATAAACACTATATCCAGTATTATATAATATTATATTTTTGTAAAATAATTTTAAAAGACTATTATTCATAGTATAAACATTTTAATAACTGATGAACTAATCGTTAACATTTTTAATTAAGTAGGTACCTAATTCATTTTTTTAAAAAAAATCATCACTTAAATAATGTACAGTAAAGAAGGAGGTTTTTCATTTGAAAAACAGAAGTTTGTATAACTACAGGACACTCAATAATAAAAAAAAACACAAGAATTTGAAAATAATATGGTGTTTGAGTATATTTGAAAATTCTAAAAATCAAAATTTGAATAAATTCATTATTAAAAGAAAACTAAGTGTGAGCATGCTTAGTAAATCATCCTGTAAAATATAAATATATATTGTGTCTTATATGCTATATACACAATACATTTTATGTACACATTTTAGTACATGGTGTCGTGTGCTATTTACTCTGCTGTTTGATACGTATGATTTGATGGTTGTAATCTTACCACCAGAGAAACAAAATACTTCACAGTTGAATGAAGATTGTCAATTAAAGTTGAAAATGTTTAACATATTTAAAAAAAATGTTACACCTTTTCGGTTTAACAAATTCACAAAAGTTCGACAGTGTAAGTAATATCTTTATGATGTATATAAATCATCAGTTAACACAATAAAAAATGATACACACATAAATGGTTCAAAAATACAATTGTTATAATTTATTATCGTTTAAATCACTTAAATTCTATGATTGAATCGAACAAATCATAATATAATATTATTTATATTTATTTAATTGCATATACATATAAATACTAGGTCCCAAGAGTTCTAAAACATTAAATTGTATAAAAAATAACACTTTTGTAACTATTTTGTATAGGTAAATGATCAAATAAAATTATAATAATAATTCTCAATTTTATCCTTCAAATTAGCTTCAAAATGCATTTATATTATATTACAATACCTATAACTCACAAAATATTAAAAAATAGTACAATTTTATGGCACTCGCATGAACTTTAATGTCTATGAGTTTTTTTCGGTGGTCATTATTTCCACCTTTATGGGCTTTATTAGTCTTGTGGTCTGCTGGTTCTCAGTTTAGTATATTTCTTGATATCTTCCAAGTGTAAATTGAGACATATTTAGTTATTAATATTAATTAGGTACAAAAATCCTGTTATGCCTGACTTCATGTTTGACTTTTCAAAAAACTTATCATGATTTATTGTATATTAGTTAAAATATGTCATTGCATGCTTGCATAATGCTCAAATATTGTGTACGATAGGTAGGTATGGATTTATATAAAGACTTTTGTTATATGAACTAATATAGGCAAGTGGAACGTTGACATATAATAGATATATTTTAATTAATTTTTATTTTATTTAACAATTAATACATTTTTAATTTCACAACAATAAAATGTTTAAGTACAAGTGTTTTCTGAAATTGTAAACTATGTATTCCTTATAAACGCGCATTTTTATTTGCTAATTTTTATACTAATTTTAACGATTTTATTTTTTTATTTTGAAAAGATTTGAAATTATTTTTATTAAAAAATAAAAAATGTATTTGATTAGTTTCTAAGATTTATAATTAATATAACACCTATTTTCTAAGTATTAATATTTGATAAAACTTATCTTCATCATGAAATAGGTATTATTTATGTGTTCGGTAACTAGTAAGTAACTAACTTAACTTTTAAAATAACTCTAATTTCAGATTACTATTGTCAACTACCTACAGTATAATAGTGCATTGCATTCATATAATATACCTAACATTAAATAAGGACGTAATATTTAAAAAGACTGAGCTATTAATAAACTTATTATCTTAAAAAAATGAATCGACTATTGATCGTTTAAATTTATTTTGTAAAAATTGAATTAAACTATACTTAATATTATTAGTATATTATAATATTATTGATGCTGTCTCTCAAAAAAATCAAAATTATCAACATTTTTATTATTGATTATTAAATAGGATATATTAATATACACTAATACCACAAAATGTACAGTTTGTTTTGTACTTAAATTAGAACTATTTTTGGCAATACAATATTAAGATATTTTAATCAAAAATAAAATTAATATAAATAAATATGTAAAGTAGCCAATATTATTTATACATATATTATGGATTTATATTACAATAATATGTATAGGAGATCATGGTATAGACAATTAACATTAAATTTACAATTGATTAATATTCAGTCATAATAATTATTACCTAGCTACTTACGTTTTTTACTAATTTATAATTATCAAATGTAATTCCATTATAATATTGAAATAATAAAACATAAATAGCTTGTAAAAATTATTTCAAATTAATCAAATTAATTTTTATATATCTATTCGTAGAAATAACTTTCACTAGGTATATAATTAATTTTAAATTGAAATAATGACGTATTTTTTCATAAGTATTATTTTGCAAGCAACAAATGGTGGTTGTATTATGCATAGGAATATAGCTAATTGATTGATTTGATTTATAATTGGTAATTTTTTTAATAATAAATTGAATTAATTATTATACATTTTGTCTTATCACCATAAAAACAAAAAAAGGACATATTGAATACAAATCTATTCTGTGCACGTTCTTTCAATTTTGATTTTTTTTTATATTTAGGTACAATAGAATAAAACTGAATGTCTTATTAATAGATTTTTAAAAATGTTGGTAAATCGACCAAACAAACGAATATTGACAATTATGAATTGCAGGTGAGTAACGATGACTTGGTTAATTTGTATGGTTTTTATTACCTTAGAATTTTATTGTTTATTCACCGGATGTAATTTATTTTTATTAATACAATGTTTACTTGTTTATATTATATGAGATGTAACTCAGTTTTAAAATATGAACTATTTTAGTCTCTATGGATCGTTTAAGCATATTTTATGAAAACGTTGATTCAGTATTCAAAATGTACTATTTTATCAAATCGTTGTGAAACATAAATCTAGATGTTGACGAGTATTAATAATATAGTCAATAGTCAAATATAAAAACTTAACATTTTAATTTATATGTACAGTAAAAATGGTAACAAAATTCGAGTACAGTATATTGTAGCAATATAATTTGTACATGGGAAGTATGCAAATGTGAAATGGCACAACTAAAATATGAAGTGGCATGTTGTCGAGCTCAAACATTCAGTCCTTATCATCTGCGGCCCTTCAACCATGGTAACGATTGTTATTGGAAAACCAATCTTGTTTGATCATATCAGATGCTTTTTCGGCGATCATTATTGTCGGCGCGTTCGTATTACCACTAACGATTGTGGGCATTATCGAAGCGTCCACCACCCGTAAACCTTGCACGCCATACACTCGGAGTCTTGGGTCCACTACGGCTGTCGGGTCACTGGGTGGTCCCATCTTACACGTGCCCACTGGATGGTAAATGGTCATGCTGAAGTGACGGATGGAACATTCCCAGTATTGATCGGAGCCGAACTCGAATCGCGCACATCCAGGTATGGGCACCCGATGAAGTCGTGAACGGTACTGTCGGAAGGCTTTCCCCTGGCCAATCTATGTGTAAAAAAAAAGGTTAAATCGAAAATTAATTATCGGTTACCCTGTACGTTGGAATTTTACATTGGTCCAGCACTCACTTTTACTGCCAACTTGACACCCTCCACAAGAGTCGCTATGTCTAGAGGGTCGTCGAAGTAATTGGCGTCTATATAAGGGTAAGCCATTGGGTCTCTAGATCGTAGTCTAATATTTCCTCTAGATCTTGGTCTAAGTAAAAGGGGCATAATAGTCCATGCATCGTTCTTGGCAATCGGACGGAAAACTTTGTCATATATGGAATCTTGGACTCCCAAGATTTTTCGTACTTTAATGCCGTCGTCGGAAGCTATACTAGCTGGTGCCATATGGAATTGAATATCTGGGTATTCTGTGTCGTTGGCATATATGGTAGGGATGAATCCAAGTCCTTCAACCCCGCCGAGAGTAGTCATCGGTCCATTTTCTCGTGTTAAATACTCCATTGTAACAGGAACTGGCTAAAAATTGTATTTAGTATTATATTTTTTGTTTTGTTTAAGTACATTGCCTTTATACATTATAATATATTAGGTATTTTAAAAATATACTAGAAAAGATGAAACAATTGAATAAAACCTTTATATTGTTATACATTTATTTTTATTTTTAAACGTTATTTATCATATCTATATATGATACATTTTATACTAAAATGCAAATGTCTATAAATAATAAAAAACTATTTTGGTTCAATTTTCAACATATTCAAAATGTATTGTGTTAAAACTATATTATTTAAATATTAAGTAATAATAATGTCGATAAGCTGAACAATTGTTATTTTTAAATATAGTTACAAATTTACTTTATACCCGGAATTTAATATCGATATCAAACTGAGTGAAACGCTCTTACTATATATTCGAATGTATTCTAATACAAAATGTTGTACATAAATGTAAATGATTCTGGTTATAGGTAGGTGATGTGGATTAGGTCGGATTAGGTTACCTAATGGCTTGGATCCTGGTTGCCTAAACTATTACTAGGTATAAGAATACAAATAATAAAAGGTTAAAAACACGAATTCACCACCACGTACCCTCAGTCGGTTTTGTACTATGGCCACGGGCTTGTCCACGATGAATGTCAGCCCGAACATTCCCACGTGGTCCTGTAAGTTGTCGCCAACGCGCAGGTCCTGCAGCACGGGAATTCCCAGTCTTTGCAAGTGTTCACGAGGACCGATCCCGGAGAGCATCAGCAGTTGGGCGCTGCCGATGCTGCCCGACGAAAGGATCACTTCCCGTTTTGCGTGCACTAAATGCATCCGGCCATCCCGCAACAGTTGCACACCTGTAGCGCGCTTGGTGGTCGGGTTGATGATCACTTTGGTCACGTGCGCTTGCATTGCCACGTGTAAATTGGGCCTGAGCCTAGCTGGCCTGAGAAAAGCCTTGGCGGTACTGCATCGCGTACCTCTCCGGATCGTTCCCTGAATAGGTTGGAAAATAGAAAATAAGAAAATAAATATTTAGTCTTATATCATGTTATATTTGTTTAGTTTTTGTAAAATATCGTTGTATATTAGGTAGCGAAGAATATATATATTTAAATTAGGTAAGAGGTATGTATTATATTTATGATCAATTTACATTATTATTAGTCGATATGTGTAAAATATTATGTGGTTGGTTACTTAATAATAAAATAGCTGATATTTTAATTTTAAAAATAATTACAATTATTTCAATAACTTTTTTTAGCATTGCACATAAGTATTAAAAATAATGCAATTTGAAATTACCTGTGCGACCATAAACCCGGTTTGATATTTGCCGTTGATGTCTCTGTTCGGGTAACCCGTCACTTCCTGGCCGGCTTCTACAAAAGATAACACTAACGGACTTTTCCATGGGGCCTCTTGTACAGTCAATAAACCACCCGCTCGGTGATAAGGAGATCCAGGCCTGGCCAAGTATGGATTACGGTTGTCCTCCGATTTGGTGAAGTATTTTAGTATTTCACTATAGCCCCAACCTTCGTTGCCCATGTCACGCCACCCATCGTAATCGTGCCGGTTGCCTCTGACATATAACATATAATTCAGTACGCTTGACCCACCCAGTACCTTACCACGGGGCCAGTTGCATCGACCATTTTTTAAGCCCAAGCATGCCTTCCCTAGAATCAGATTTATAAGCTAATGGTAATAAAATATTCTCGTATTATTGCAATTAGGTCTCAGTTCCTGCTGATGAATATTGAACAAAACATTATGTAGGTAGGTTAGTTTTATAAATTTACATATTATCTTATAGATTCCAAGTTTGTTAGCCTTTGACCCTTCGTCGTTGTAAAATAAGTTTTTCAATCGTTGCCTATCGTAACATACTAAATTATTTTACACCGAAATGTATTTATATTTTTTTTTGTTTTTAACCAAATTGAATTCAAAGAAATTATTTATCAAACGGAAATATTGTTAAATGGATGGATTTTTGAGACTTACCCGTCGGCTCGGTTTTATACTGCCAGTCCAGACGAGACAATTGAAGGTAGGCCGCCAACGAGGGGACATCGGACAGTTCGTTTTCATCCGGACCGGCTTCTAATAGTAAAACACTCCAATGTCCGATCTGATGATTGTTAAGGGATTTAATAACACAAATTAACGTTTGAAATGTTACCAAATTTCTAGTGAATATATACCTCCGATAGCCTACTGGCAACGACAGCACCTGCTGATCCACCGCCAATCACAATGAAGTCGTACTCCGGCCTGAGTATTTTCTGGTTGAATGGTCGTGACTCTGGATCATAAATGTCATACCGGTAGTAGGCCATAGCGGCTATCAACACCGGTATCATCCATACGCTGGTCCCAACAATAGTCAGGCCAGCCTTTAAAGCTGATCCGGCCGCAATCAAGGCGAATATCATATCCGCTAAGTGTGGTCACAGTAGTGCCATTACTTGCAGATGTGGTTTCTAAAACCAATTGTTACAATGTTATTGTCGGATCGTAATTAATATACAGTTTTCTGGTGAACATACATTTTTAAACACCAAATTAAAATAGACCGATATTTTACTACCCTTTACAGCTTTCAAATGTAGTATGATCTTTTAGGTTTGCAATTATTTTTTTCAAAGTCTAAGAGTTATACAGTATACTTTATTATGACTTAATAATCTTATTTTATCAAATAGTGTCAACAACTTAAGTGTATGAATATACGTCATAAAATAAATAATAATTGATTTGTTTTTTAAATGTTTTTAGTTATTATTTAACATAAGAACTTTTTGTCTATACGAGTAGATAATTAAAATGATTTACAGGTTATATATGTTTCAAAAATTGAAGTCAAATAAAATTTGATGGATGCAAATGTGAAAATAAAACACACAATTATTAATGTGGTATTATATATATATTAACAGAAATTGATATTAAAATGACGTATTAAGTACTATATAAGTTTTAATTATAAATACATGTTAAAATAACCACACAGCGCAAAAACGACGTGTAAATGTGTAATAAATCGACACTCGTTGATCTTAAAATAACTACAGATTTCTAAGTGTGTAGAAAACGTCGTAACAGTAACATTTAAATATATTTTATAATTTGTCATGTAAAATTTATAAGATCAGTAAACCTACATATTACTAATAATATATTATAATTTTAAATGTTTTTGAATATCATTATGGATTTTTAATGTATTACTTTTTGTTCATTTTATCATAAAATATTGTATTTTTGGAGGGGGAAAAATGTTCGTTTTCTTTATAGTACGATGTACCATCGTCGATACCGTTTTTCATATTAGACTAAGTCAGAATAATGAAAAACTATCTAATTTGTGAAATTATCGTAAAAAAATAAATAATATTTGATCAAAAATAAAACAGCAGTTTGCTGCGTGTTCGGAATGCACATATATATTATAATAATATTCACCGTCTACCCACCGGCCGTATTGTGTATGCAATTTAATAAATTACTATACGGACTCGTAAAAGTGCAGTACCTGAATTTTGGATTGTCGTCGGTGTAACAGTAGCAGTAAACGAATCCCTGGCGTGTCCGTCGATACACATTGTCCACACTGACCTAATGTACGTGTTTTTCTGCAGCGATTTGCCTTTACATAATGTCCAAACCTCCCTTCGGCTCCTGCACAAATCACACGGATATTAAACCTACATTGTTTCGACGGTTTTCGTAATACGCCACATTATTCGGTTATTAGTCGTAGTCGTCGTCGTCCACCGTTTACTACCTGTATCGCCTGTATATAATATGCTTAATACGATTTTATGAAATTGCGTCACATACAAATGACAATTGGAACGATAACGTTGTAATTTGATTCTATCGAGGTCACCTGGTTTTACAATATATAATATTTATATATATAATATAATATACGTGCAAGTTTTTCGAGGGGGAAACAAAATATATAATATAATAATGATGTAATCCAAGGATACACTTTCACCTGACCGGCAATCCGACTGACCCCTACAGGCGATATACTCGCGCATAGGTAACCAGTCTCATCGTCTGCCCACCGGCCACCGTTTGTTGTGTGTCCAATTATTACATAACTATTTATTATTATTATTATTGACTATTCTCTTAAATCGTATGTTTACAATCGAGAGTAAGTTTCCTGTTTTATGAAAGTCGCACGTCATCGCTGTCGTCGTCGTCGTCGGTGCGGTGTTAAAGTTCACGACCATCACGGAATACCGTGTGCGAAATTGTATGATGATAATAATAGTAATGGTAAATAATAATAGTATTAATAATATTTCGTTACAAACGAATCGTGAGTGAGGATCATCGGTCGCAAATACAGAATCCATCTTACAGTACTGTCGGTAGCTGTACAATAATAATATAATATAGTAGGTAACGATATAATATTATATATTTTGGACTGTTAAATCTATTACTAAACTGGACAGAGGTTTTTCGCGTGAACTGCGACGTGTTGAGACGATATCGCATCAGATTTGCATAAATTACAATATTATATCAGTGAAAACGTTGAGTAGACTTATTATGTGATTTGTCCCTCCCACGAGTTCGATAAAATGTTTAGGTATCGAGTTGTGAACATTATGTAAATTGGAAAAAAACTGGCCGTAGTAATGATGCGGCAAATTCATTATTACGAAATCAAGAGTCGAACAGTTGTGTGTTCTGCGTGCTTATTTGCTCAGTGAAACTGTTTACATAAAAAGGAAAAAAAGACAATAGGTAATAAGCGAAACAGTATCTTCAAATAGTATACTTATACTATTGTATAAACGCATAATCAATGACCTAAACAAATTCTAAATAATTTTTAACCAAAAATCTTCTCTTCATTCTTTATTCTTCAGTTATTTGTTGGTGGATACAAATTGAAGGTAGGCCGTATAATATTTTTGACAAAGTCAAAGAAATAACAGGAAAATAACTTTCTAGATCTTTCTAAATTGTGTTTTAATAAAAAAAAAAAAAAAAAATGTTTTACAACTAAAAACTAAAAAGCTCAGAAACTTATATTTGTATTTTAATCTTCATTAAGAATCATTTGTAGGCTATTCTAATGAACGAATTGTCTTAAAAAATGGTCATATTTAGAGTATATTACTGCTCAAATGATTGTATGGAAAAATTTACATGCGTATCAAAAGAAAAACATATTTTACATAATATCAACGCCTTAGTTCAAACTCAAACAACTTGAAAAAAGTCATTATTCAGGAATAAAAAAAACCAATATTTTATAATGTATGTTATATATATATATATATATAATAATAATATTATATATAAGTATATTACTAATTATATACCTATGGTTTTTGTTTTTGGATAGAAAGCCCCGATTTGGATTGCATTTATAACTATATAGTTTAAAGTAAATTTTTTTTTTAAATTTAATTTACATAATATTATATAGTGTTAGATGTTTAAGTTACTAAAACGGAAAATCATATTCAAATTATAATTTTTCTGTGATGGTTGCTTATGGGATAGGTATAACATAATGTAATACAATTTACTAACTTAATATGCTGCACTTCTGTATAGATTGACAATTCAACATAAATTGTGATATTTAAGAAAATTTTTGCCAATAATAAAATAAGAAAATAAATATTTTAAAATACCCCTTACACATAAGCACATTTTAACCGTTTTTGGATAACCCAAAATTTACTCAGAATGATTTTTCGAATACAATAATATATCATTGTTTTTGAATTTAAAGAAACTCAGAATTATCCACAAAAAATATTAATTTATTCTTTCAATACCTATAAATGAATTTGTATTGAAGTACTATTATTGTAATTAATTGTCATTATAATTAGTATTAACCAGTATAGAATAAGTATATACCAAAACAGTTGTGAAAGCATCTAAACCCATCATGTATTGATGTATTAGTTGAAAAATGTATATCTACTAATTTCAATCGAATAAGAAATTCATAAAAAAATGTATTCTATACTTAACAATGACATCATGATATTTGGATTATAATAAGAATATATAGGTACATTTTATATTATATACACGTAAATATATTTATAAATTATGAATAGTAGAATTACGAGTACCTACCTACCTACTTATTATAATTACTGTGTACGAAAAATATATTTTCACATATTTTCATTCATAACATTGTGATACACTACAGTGCCAACCCATTTCTTTTCAGTTAATAGTTTCAAAAAATCAACTATCTACTCAAATGAACTAACATCAAAAATAACAATTATAAATAAATAGGCTATGTACTAATACATACGGAAAATGTAAGACGGACTGATTTTTTTTTATTGTTTGCAATTTTCACATATACACTCTGAATTTATTGTCGTTGAGTATATTATTTAATGTATTTAATTTTACTCATTAAAAAACATGTTGCATAATGTTATCTGATTATAATTTGTAAATGAACAATGTACTTTTACATACTACTTATTATTATTTATTTTATAAATTAATTAGTAATTCCTTATTAGATATAATATAGGTAATACTATAGTTTCAAGACGAATAAAAGTCAATATTATTTTGACTCTATAATTTGAGTGTGTGTCTAAGTTTAAAATAAAAATAAATAAGTTAAGTGTAATTTAAAAAAAGTAACAAACGTATCTTCATCGATGAAAAAAATAAGGTGGAAGTACATTTTTCTGAAAGATATTACGTCATATATTATTTTAACATTCTATAATGCTAGAGTGAATATAAACCTTTAATTAAGTGCTAATTTTTCAAAGAGAAAGAATAATAAGCTCATATAATTGTTAATATGTACGAAAAAAAAAATAGAATTAAATAATAATTGTTGGTGTTAAGTGAAATGGAAATAAAATAATATACATTAATTCTATTATGGTATACGAGCAAAATGTTATACGTAATAAAATTGTATAATTGTGTATAAAAATATTACCATTATGTCATACCTATGTGATACCTATCAATAATAACGATTTAATGTCGATTTATGTTTCTTTTCATACCAGGTGAATTCATGCTCACATAAATCAAACTATAAACGAATACTTAACATTATAAGACAGTAAGATTTATGGCTTTCCGAAAAATAATATTCATCTCCACTAATAGAAAGAAGTAGAGGTCAGTTGTTCCGATTTTAAATTCTTATGCTGGGCTGCATAAACAATTTATTAAATTTAATGGTTCACTAAAAACAATCGTGGGCCACTAAATCTTGTTTAAGGGATCATTAGCTCACTATTGATTCATTAAATGTTTTGTGCAACCGGCATAAGTGCGGTAAATTGCATAGTACAATTTTATAGTGGATAAAAGGGTGCGACGTTGGGATTAAGCATTTAAAATGTTCTACAATTTCACGGTAAAATTGTTCCAAGTCATCAAATGTCGAATGTATTATTGTAATAAACACACGTGTTTTTATTTTATATGACAGTATATTCTTGGGATGGGCACAAATTGTATTACCTCAGTGATTTAAATTACAGATCGTTATCACTTGAGTTCGGGTAGAAGCGGTGGTGTCGGTGCATAAGCTGTACGTTGTACGTAATAACGATAGTACGATATTGTACTAACAAAATCATGTTCCATAGTCCGGGGGGGTTTCTCCCACCCTCCCAAATACTCCGTAATAAGTTAGTTTAAGTAAAAAATATATTTTATTGAATTGATGAAAAATATAAACAATTGTATTATAAATAATTAAAGAATGTTAACATTAGTAAATAAAAATCAAATAATGTAAAATCAAATTTTCAAATATAAACATGTTAAACCTAGACCACAATCAAGGTACAAAGGATTTATAAATTATACTTGGTCGAGCTTTAAATGCCTATTTAGCGTTTGAAACCCGAGGGCCGCTCTAAGCACTCCCCTCCCCCTCCCAATGTCGCATGTGCGTCCATGTGTCCACTGCCTACCTATTTGCGCAGATACAGTATCAGAAAATATTATTTGGACCATTGTCATCGTATACGGAAACAGTACTGTACAGTGTACATTCAACAGTGTTATCATTAAATCATAATAATATATTTTTACCTACTCAGCTAGGATATAATCTTGTGGAGTAGGTAAATATTGTTCGTCGTCCGCCTGTGACTACTATTATGCGGACCGCGGAGACACCGAACTCGAAAACGACGAGAAAATGTCAAATTACAAGAACACCACACACGCGTTGGAATCTATCACTGAGACGGTGAACGATTTTATAGATTATCGTGCGCAGAGAAAACGAAACGAAAAACTTTGAACGAACAGTGACGGACGCGGTAAAAGTTTGCGCGGTACAAACGGTATACGGGTAACCACGGCGGCGCGCACAACGACGACGCTACTAGCACTGCGCGGACGGCGCCGGGTGTTGTACAGAAACGCGCAGAGCGGACGTTGACGTGCGTCTCGAAGCGCGGCGAACACAAACGTACTTAAGTGCATCGCTAAACGACCGTAGTCGCGCGGCAGAGCAGACCGCAAACGCTTTCCCTTTCTCCGGTACCACAGGTGTCCGCCAGCAACACCGCCGCAGCACGCGGTCTGTTGCGCAGAATCCACGCGCTGTGGCCATAATACGATTTATACGTAGGCACACAATATATAGCAACCACAGGCGGTGGTTGAGCCGAATTTCAGGAAACATGGGGAGGAGGTACATGTTTAAAACTAAGCTTCCGATAACTTTAAAAGGACGAATAAATTCGGTTAACCTCCAGACTTCCTATCGGTGGTTCAAATATGTTGTAGGTATTTCATTTATCTCGATAAAACAATACCACATCGAACTGCATCCTATAGATCAGTGTTTCCCAACATTTTTACCACTACGGACCACTTGGACAATATTTTATGGGTCCCGGACCACCTCAATTTTAAGAAAATTAGGAAGACTTTTTTTTTTTTGCTCAAGACCAAAAAAATTAAGGAAAAAATTCGAAAAATGCTAATTGTGTGTGGCTTATGACAAATTGGATTTTGGTTTTTGGTGTAACTCTAAAAAGATGACCATAGGTACATAACATTTTTACCAATATTTCTAAAAGCATTTTATTTACCACACAATTTTCAAAATATTTTATCTCACTTTGAGCTAAGGCATTTTCAATTTTCAATTTGTATTAGTTCTTTTTTAAATTAATGTTAAATCTGTCAAGGCGTTCCATTACCGGATGAATCTTCTTTCAAGCCTCCAATCCATCAACTTCCACAGCGCTTGTACTTATTGTAAAAAAAATATATTTACAGAGTGTATAAAATTAATAATATAAAAAAAAAATGAATGTTAACAAATAAATGTTCGCTTGGTTAAAAAAACTTGACCATTTACACAAGGTTATTGACACCAAATGTTTATTTTATCATTTTAAGTTCAAATTTTGACAAAATGTATTAAATTGAAAAAGTACAAATTATAAAAATTCATAAAATATATAATTGTCATGCTTGGTTAAGGATTGAAAATTTAAAACAATAGGTACACATTTTGACGAAATTAGATATTTAAACGAAGAATAACGATTTTTGATAACTTCTTGTAATTTAAAAATATTATTCGTTTATACTTGAAACCTTTAAAATATATTATTATATTTTATACATAATAGGACATTTTCAAATGCAATTTTTTCCGCAAAAAATAAATTGACCTACTGTAGTAATAATGAGTAATGCTTTATAGCAAAATATATTACTTTAATAACAATAATATCATAAAATATACTTAGTCATTTATAGATAATCGATATATTATAGGCTGATATACCGTCTTCGCTCATAATCGTTTTTCCTATAAAATGATTTTATATTATTATTGAATTCAAATATTTAACACATCCATTACAGCGCTATTTCCACACACTCAATATACAGCAGTTACTCACTTGTCCCCTTTTAAACATTGTATTGTCCGATAGCTTTAATAAAATATTTTGTCAACAAAATGTTCGTGAATATAACTAACCTGATGACTTATGAACGCGAAATCCACAATCCAAATCGGTAGGTACTGTTATGTAGTAGACATCAGCTGCAGGTCATAATAATACGCGTACAGACTCTGAGCACGTGGCGTACAGAAATTAAAAAAAAATACCTACTTGCATGCATTACACGCTGTTACGCGAACGGTTTCCGTTTTCTACACTATAATATACCTAACTCGTTGTTGTTGTTGTTGTTGTTGTGTTGTTGTTGTTGTCGTAGTCACAGTGACAGTCGCCCCTGCACATATAATATTATTATCGCACAAGTTCGCCAGACCACATACCCCCGGGGGTCGTCGTCGGGGCGCCGTCATATTTTACGTCTTTGCGATAGTCGCGTGTCAAACCCGACTGCGAACCCCGCGGCGCACGTGATAATATATATATTATAATAATACACACGTCATATTATTATGCGTATGATATAATATAATCGCGTTGCGGTCGCAGAAACCGCTCGAATCATTCGTGTTTTTATTCGGACGTCTACGCCGGTGTGACGTCATAATACAGTCGCGATAAAGTGACCCCCCCTCTCCTACCACACGATGTCCCGGAAATCGGGTTCTCCGACCACGCCGCACCCACCTACCGAAACGAGAGCCCATTTCTGTATGCAATATACGCCACAGAAGGTAGGTATATACGCCTCGATGTTATGTATGATACGAACATGTACATCTTATGCGCACATTGAAAGAGTTTAAGCTATCTATAGATCCCTCAAAACTACGTATTGCTCTCTTATCCGGTCTCTACTAGAATTGTACGCGTCTGTGCTCTGGGACTCATTTGCGATACTTGATTTTCATATCATTTAGATCGATTCCAAAGACGCTATAGCTGATAGGCGGGTCAGAGCTAATCTAGTATTTTTACAAACAAAGGTTAATTGGTGGTTTAATTCGTGCTCCTGCTCAAGTGCTCTGCTCTCACAAGTGCACTTTAAATTCCTTATCGTTCTATAAGACCTCGAGTTCCCTTTGTTGTTCCTATATGCATGTCATTAGGAATAGATTATCTTATTAATATTTGGCGAGTAAAAAAATGTGTTATTGTCTCTATCCTACAAACGTACCTACACAACATAGCAAACTTGCGTTCAGTACGACCAATTTTGTTTTGTTAGCTTTAATAAAACAGTGAATTTACCTATAATATCAAATATTTATGTGAAAATTGTGTTTAGATGTTGGTTTTTACGATATTTTTAAATTTAATGTAAGTTATGAATATGTAAAATATTACTGTATATAAAATATTATTATTTTTTAAAAAACTAATTGTACAAACATAATTATATAGGTAGACCTCTTAAATTGTATAGTAGATCAATTTACTCTAATATTAAAACTAACAACACATAATTGATTCTGGTGAACTCAAATTTTGCTATTTTGTACCTACTTTATAAGACGAATCAACACAATATGTGGTTTCCAGGTTTAACGTCCTATCAATAACACGTATGTGGATAAGTAATATTGTATTTGTTTTTTTTTTAATATAGATATGTTTTTGGATAACTTTTTTTTCCAACCGATTTTTGCGTGGCCGATTTTTGGATTTTCGTAACGCTTTGATTATTCCCATAGAAACGCAAATTTACTTATATATTATATAACATAATATAAGTTATAACTTGTCCTTAACAATAGAAAAAAATGTACTCAATTAAATTCTTAACAATATGTAGCGTGCACATAATTTTCCTCTGCACTATATCCAAAAACATATATATGATTCATCAATTTTCCATGCGGAAAAATAATATCTAGTAGGTAATACTAATTCATACTACTTACAATAATATATTTTAACGACATTCTTAAACATAAACATAGTAGGTACTGTAATGGGTTATGGCAACGGATTAAGAGTAACATTTTTAATTTTCAAATAAGATTCTTAAATGATTCTAAAATTACTGAAAAAACCCAAATCAAATTTACTCAAAATCTTTATAGGTGACCGTTTGATCATGACTAAAAAATATCACCAAATGTAATCACAAAATGAAAAGTTTAAATATTAATCTTCGATAGGACACAATTTCTATTCAATGAGAGAATAAATAAAAAATTGTTCTCCACACAATATTTACTATGATCGTATACTGTCTTAAAAATTCCTACCAAGTACATATTTCAAACCTAAATATTAAACTATTTCATATTTTGATAGGATATTATTTGTATAAGTAAAAGTATATACTATAATATTATTGAAAATTACTAAAATGTACACATTGTATAATATTATACTTAGATACTATATACCTTAGTAACTAAACTAATTTTTAGACATGTATTTTTGTGAGGTGGGTATAAAAGAAAAGATTGTTTGTGCAGTAGTAAATTACATACATTTTAATCACTGACCTAATTTATATACCAACGCTATTTACACGTTATATGATTATTTCTATACCATAACTATGTTATATATCTACATACCAACCGTGCGAATTTTGAGCATACGAATCGCACGTAAATAAATTGTTATACATTATAATATCATTACGATTTTTTGAAAATAAGATTTCCTTTTTTTTCGCACGACGTTGTAATATTGTTTGCATAGAGTTTTTAAAATATTTAGTGTATACTGTACATAGCAATAAAGTCGGTATACTCAGAAGTTATAGTATATTATTAATAAACTCTCTTTGTGAACGTACCTATATATTCCGACATCGAGGCGTAGTTTTAACGTGGGTAGGCAATTTTGTTGAATATCAACTACATAGTTACTAGCTTACATTAAATTATTTAAATATTTTGATGAATTACATTAGAAATCTATACATTTAACTAAAAAATTTAAATTATTTACATTTGTAAAGGGTCCAATTATTTTGAACAGAATTTCTACAGATGCCTACATAGAATACCTTTCCGGCCTCAATATAACTTTTAACTTAACTGAATTAATAAACAAATTAGGTTAACTTTTAACTTTAAACTTTTTAAAATGTTTTCCATCAACTTAACTTAACTCAGTTAAAAACTATCATTAACTTGCCCAGGCTTGCTTTTTAGTAATGCGGTAATCATGAGAAAACCGTGTGTGACCAATATTCTGAGCCTGTGATCGCATATTGTATCCACCGTGAATGAATAATTATATTATTACGTTTAAATCTTAAAGTTTTTTAATAATATATTAATACTATAATATTACCTATAATAGTTTTGATTTTTGAACTCGCATTTTCAGTATACTCCTTGAACTTACTACAACCTGCACAATCAGTGGAAGAGTGCTTATCTGCACATCATTTCGTTAATTGGTTATAGGCTTCAAAAAAAAATTCCTGAAGCAGTGAAGCCTGCACTATTACATGCGTATATTTATATATTACACGACGGTATTGGGTTCTATCGTGCATCACGGATGGAAAAAAACAATCATAATAATATAGAATTGTAATTATTCAAAAGGATCCTGCAGACAATGTAGTATTTCCGTATACAGTTTAGGAAGGTACCTACAGTTTGTAAAAATCAATTACTCTTTAATGCCGTGTCGGCAAACGGTTGAATACGTTTAAATATTTAATATACAGGTATTTTAGATGATTTTTTTTCGTGTCGATTCTTCAAATTATCTAAACATAATATCTTATATCGTCTCTATAATAATAGGTTGTCGTCAAACAACTGTTTGTAGGAATAAAAAATTCAACATACATAATACTATGATATTACATAACTTATATTTTTTACTGTCTTAGAACATTTATGAGAGTATCTTGTATCATGTGCTATTTTTGTTTTGATAATATCTCTTACCAACAAAAGTGTATAAATATTCAAAATCGGGTCATTCTTTGGGTATTTTTTATTTTATAAACGCACATTAATTGAATACTAAATACCAATACCACATTAAAAGTACAACAGTCAACAGTAACTAGTAAGTAAAAACAAAATTAATTTTAATTTGTCTTATGAAGTGACAAAATTGACGTTTTTTTTTCAATTATAAAACATCTAATATCGACAACAAAAAAATAACAAAACACGCATGTGGTTATTTCTGAATCGTACAGAAGTTTTAAAAGCTATTAACGGTATTAATCAAAATTATCGAATGTGCAACATTCATTTCTACGTGTAAATGAAAAAAATTAAATCATTCTTTTGTATACTAGGTATAACCCATTTCAATAAAAGAGTGAAAACTGAAAGTGTGTATTAAAATTGTAGTCGGTCGTATCATTGTTATATTATGAAATAAATACAAAATAATACTGCATTGATCATTATGGTCTTAAACTCTTCCTACTTCCTATATTCGCCGTGGGATATCATTGTACAATAGATGAACATTGAACACTGATATAATTAGGTGTCTATACTATCTATATATTATTGAATGGAACGGTTTTGTAGGTTCCAATAATGTACTATATTTGAGTGTTGGGCATAATATTTCAATCTGTATCACATTACATGATAAATAGTGGAAAATCGTCAATAAAAGTGATTTTGCTTAAGAGGATGTCAGCGCATTATTTGTTTTCTCTCCCTCTGGCCCACGCGCAACATAGACAAAAACACATTTGCGTGGAATCGTTTTTTCTATGTTTTTAAGCAACCTTAGAGTAAAATTACCCATTACAAAAAAGATGGAAAATAATATTTTTGGGAGAATGCCATATCGATTTTTCTAATTATTATTTCAAAACGATTTAAACATAATTCAAATTTACAACATTTTTTTGTTTATTTCGAAAGTCGAATACTAAGTCAAATAACAATAAAATATAAAATCGATATGTCATTCTTTTTGACCTATCTTTTTTGTAATAGGTAATTTTACTCTAAAATTACTTAAAAACATAGAAAAAACTATTTTGCGCTAATGCGTTTTGTCTATGTTGCGCGTGGGTCAGAGGGAGAAAACAAATAGTGCGCTGACAACCTCTTAACATTTTTAGAACCTTAATTTCAAATATAAGTACTCAAAACCTAATGCATATGAATATGGAATAGGGTAGTATAGCCATTAGTAGATAGCCACTAGCCAAGGAAGTAGGTACTTTAAAACAAAATAACAAATGGCGTATTATTAATTGTTATAATAATAGTGCAATAATTCATATTACGTATACCTAGTCAGGATTATCTTATATGAGAACATCAATTTATGGTATTATTATTTTCGATGTTTTAAATTAAACAATTTTTCAATATCTATATACCTAGAGACTATAACATATAAGTATCTGTATTGGTTTTTTATCGAGAAAAAAATTGCATTTAAGATGAATAATCATATTTGGACTATGTTTATTATGTATGTTCCTACTTATTATAACTTCATTATATATATAGTAATTTCTATTAAGCAAACTAGATTTGGGATTTTAAGTATAGAAAATTGTTATTGATTCAAAAAAATTTTTATTAAGATCCCACAATTAAAAGAAATCTTTAAACAATGTTACTCTGTAGATTAGCTTCGTTATCACAATAATTTCATATCATTCCCGAGGGAATGCGTGTCAAAAAATTTATATAATTTATTAACAATGCCTCTATATGACGTATACCTATATGAATTTTGGTTATAACGATATAATATGATGTAGAAGTTATATAATTTTCATACTACATTAAGAATTTTATTTTTAATCTGAAAAATATATATTGGATGGTTAGTTCTCGGAAACAAAATAATAATTAGTTTTTGTCTCTTCTGAAAAATTTGTCATTTTGTAGTTACGTGGTATGAGTGAATGTCAGTGACAGTCACGGTTATATGGTCCATGTACCTACATCATTGAACATCACCGTTGTCTGTTTTATCTTTAGGTTAGTGTCGTCGCAACCGAACCATTCAAATTTACTGAAGTTTCTCGTTTACGATTGGCAATCAACATGTATCGTCAAGACCGACAGATTACAGTGCACATTTGAAGCTAAGATTTTATATTTATTGACGCTGTTATTAAAATCTTATCATTTATATTGTGTCTTAGACGGCAATAATTAGTATATAATATGATTTCCCTATGGCACCTCTATTCAGAAGAATATGAATCGTGTCTTAAGATTTTATATTTTTATGTATAGTAATTAATAATATTGAATACGTATATATATTATGTCTACCTATAAACACATATTATATAATTAAAAAGTTTAAAATATCCTGGAAAACTATATGGAGTCTTACAAAACAATGTGCTCTTATTTCTCTGGTATTTAGAAAACATCAATACATTTTTAAATCTTAACCTAAAGTTACAACTGAAACACTTTGTAAATAACCAGCTGAACCAGTTAAAAGTAAAGGCACAATGCAACAAACTTGTTTTATAATAATTTTGAAATAATTTATTATTTAGTAATTAAACAGTTGTTCGTAAAATCAGAAATTAATTTAATTATTTTACTAGGTAAGATATTATTAATTTAAAAGGTATATTCAATTTTTAAAACTGATTTTAACTCAGATATTATTTGTAATAATCATTAACGGGACATCGTCAAAATGGCTCTCAACATTTGACACGTGACGACTGACAAATAATTGTTTTGATTTTGTTAAGTATTTACATAAAAGTATTTTAATTTCAAATACAAATACGTCCAATACATATTTTATTCTTTTTTGACATTTGATAGGTTGTAACACCGCTGACCGCTGACAAGTCTTGGTTATAATTTAGAGGTTGGTCGTAACACGCCAGTCACCACTTAATATTCATTATATAATTAATAATATAAATTATAATTCATTTAATATTGTAATGTCTTTTGTTTTATACCAGCAAGAGTAATTTTTCTGTTCGTGTTTTATGGGTTTTTTCTTTAGTTTTTAATAATATTAAAGGCATTTTTTGATTTTAATTATGACTCCGATTGTTTTGACTTGTTACTTTTATAGTTACCTATATCTAACAATTTTTTATTTTATTTTTTTTTAATAATATTGTGTAAGATTGTGTCTATCCATTTTATAGCAACTAGTTAAAATCGACATCATCTAAACTATAGACATTTTTATTCGGAGAAAAACCGGAACCAACGGTTTTGTTCATCGGGGAAACGAACTGTATCCGAAAAAATCACGAAGGTTCCAGATTCTGGCTCAAACATAATAATATAATAGTATTAGAACAATGTCTGGAAATGAAATTATTTAGAATAGATAGGTACTGTAAATATTTAATATACGTAATTACTAACTTAATGTAATATAATTGTTAAATAGATTTTTAAACAATTCAATGTACCTACCTACCAAAACGAATATTTGAAATTGTAATTCAATTTTCTTCTCTGAAATTACACTTAATAGACATTTCAAACAAATGCATCGTGTACCTTCCTTTTTTTATAAAGCAGTTGATCACACTTCCTCTCGTTTATCATCGTTATAATATATTCTATTGGATTTTTAGTACCGCGAACGAATTATATCGACATGTTAGGCGCAATCGCAGCATATTCCTAAGAAGTATAATTATTTTACTTACGTGTTTCAAAAAAAAAAAAAAAATTGTCTTCACGTTATGCGTACAAACGATTTCTAACGGTATTTTAGGTGTGCAATGGGCATTCACTACCACTACTCATCAGTCATCATATAATTATAATATGAGTATATAACTCTATGCATACAAATGCAAGTAGGTAGGTAGGTAATAAGTACACAACATAAATGTGTAGAGCCCATGTGAAGTATATCTATTATAATATATTACGTACTTACACTCGTCGCGTGTGTCTATATTACGTTTTTTTTTTTTTTTTTTTATAACAACAACAGTATTAATTATTATATTAATTCTCGTTATCAGCACGCTAAGGCATAGACGGTACCTAAACCCACAAAATCACACACGTGACGCAAACCCATTTAACAATAATAATATGTATTTGCCGGCGTGGAAGTTATGACTTGTGAGAGAGCACACGTGGATGAGGAAGAACCTACATAATATCGTTGTGTATAATATATTGCACAGCTATATAGTGTACAATAACATTGTCTTGTTCACGCGCAAATACTTAACTATATTATGATATTATATGTATACCTACATAATATTGCTACCGATCGTAAATGACCCAGTCGAGCTTGCATAACTCGAGTTTGGCCCGCTTGGGACCGGTTTATCGCGCGCTTGCAATAATAACATTATACGCACTCATATAATAATATAATATACGTTATACGTAGATATTATTATTATTATATTATTATGCACACTCGCACGCGTGTCTGCCGGCACGTTTAGGGTCACAATTATTATTATCATTTCCATCCCGTCCCCTGCCGCCTGCAGTTTTGCCGTAATTGTCGATGCCCCGAGAGCACGCCGCGGTAAAACGCGCGTCGTCGTAATAACCGATTCTCGCGCATATAATGTTAAATAATAACAATAATGTGTATGTACGATCCACCTATAGTACGGTGTACTGTACACGGGTATCATATACATATACCGCGGTTACATCACACACTCACATGGTTAGGACACACACTCGTCATCGCGGAAGAACGGACGGTCTCGGTACGTACACACTATATACAGTTGTCTTCGTTTACCTGTACTATGTTGTTATTATTACTTGTTTCGCTTCTATGTGCGATAGCGATCGGGCCGAAAACCGAAATGCAAATCGTCGGTGATGCAACGACCGCAAAATCATCGTCGGTCGGGGAACTCCCGAAAAAAATATACCTATCGACCTCTTCGGCCCGGAAACGGTCGCAGATGAGAGAATCGTCGGTGTCCGCGCACCGGTACCCATGTACCTATCTATATATATACTATAGGATATCATATAATATTAATGCGCAAGTACTTTAATAGCAGTGTAGTACATTATGCATATATAGGTATTATTACATTTATATTATAATATGATATTATGTTTATATATTATTGTGCAGGCATATCGCATGATATTATAATCACTATTGGCAGTAGGCGCGTACGACGATTGCGTCTGCAGTCGACGATTTTCGGAGTGTTTATGTGGTATATTATTTATGTACATAATATAATATATATATATATACGTATATACCTATTATATATATTATATAAATTATACCTACGCACGCGCGACACCAGAATTATACCTGCTAGAAAGCGGAACACGAACGGACGACGAAGACAACCACAAGTGCGTAATGAGAAAGAGTGAGTGAGAAGGCAGGGGTGAGAGGTAGGAAAACAAAACTTTATATGAAAAAATAAATAAACACTTTGACGTCTTCCGCGTGCTGCGGATCCACCACCGTGCGGATAGTGCGGGGAAATTTATGTGCATAATACTTTGAATTAAATCTTTTTACTCAGTCCCTGCGTGAACTCCAGAGAAAGGTTAGGTTTTCGTTAATTAACTGCAGCGGAACTCACATCAGTTGTTCAACAGTTTTCCATGTGTTGTCCAACTATATGGGGAACTTGATAAAAAATAAATAACAGATCGATAAAAGGCGTATAAATAGCTTTAACTGTTAAAATAAATTTTTGGTATTTATAAAAAAAAAAAAAAAAAAAAATAGGTATAGGTAAGTAAAAAAGTAAAACTCAAAACTTTAAAAGGTCTTATTAAAAAATCAGTTTAAGTGTATCCACTGTATCTCTTACACGGATATATTATATTATAAGATTCTCATGAGGTATTTTAATTTTTTTTTAATAATCAACATTGAATTTGTAAGAACAATAAGACGTGTTAGTACATAATATTGATAGATGTACAAAATGGTACAACAGAACTACGATTTTTTTAACTGAAAATATAGTTTAAGGATTCATTTGATAGTTTTACGGTTTGCGGAAACAAAATTCCCAGTATAAAAATTAATCAAATTTATGCTTAGAATGTGACAGTGTCAAAAATAATAATCAAGCCTTTTGTAAATGTTTAATAATTCAATTTTAAAATAATATAATTTATAACAAATTCACAAAATTTAATAAAACAAATACAACAAACAGGTAAAAACTACCAACACAATATTATGTATATTGTCGATAAGACAGCCAGCTGCCAGACAGGTATTAATGCGGCGGACACGTTAAATTTAATTAAATACAAGCAATTTATCATAACATTATATAATACACTTACACAAGTTACAAGTAGTAATGGTAGCTTGTACTTATTACATAGTTATGGTACCGCATTACACTTATTATGTATTTTACCTTAATATTTTATTGTATTATTACATTTATTAATCGCCATTCGGAAAGAATTAAAACTTATTTACTATTTACTGCTTTAATTATTTCATTATATTGGTGTTTTTTTTCCTAAGACCCCTTAACGCAAATACGCAAGATTTCCATTTCTTCATATCTTCAGTTTAAAATTTTTATAAAAATATTATTAAAACCAACTGAAAAATTTGATTTTTGCACGCAATTTTATAAATTCACCTAGGTATTGAAAAATGTGGGTTTAATACTATATAATACGCCCTTTTAACAAAACGCCGAGCACAGTAATAATTATATACATTATAAAATGAATCACGCCAAGGCGTGTTGCCGCATCTGTGTATGCGGTTTAGTGCACATAGAATAAACATAATAATATTCGCAAACCTACATAGACGAGGATGGCTCGAAGTGAAAATACCACACGCAAATACACTCATCGTCTCCTGCGCAATCGTGACCTCAAGCTCGGAACGGTTGCAAGGTGGTTTTGTCCGCGGTTTACGCCGTCCATTGTGCGTATAATACACGCGGCCAGGTTTTATTATGGTTGTACGCCGTGGACCATTGTCCGAATATTAATAGTACAAACAATGATGACACGACGAAAACAATAATAATGTCATCACGCACGATGCGAAAAATGTTTTTATCCGGTCAAACGTGTACCTAAATTAATGATGTACCTACGTATTGTAATAATTGATCTGTTTACAAAAAAAATCATTATCGTAGGTTGTGTCGCGCGTCGGTACCACGACTTCGTATAAGAGGTGCTGATTATTGCAGAGGATTACTTACCTATTGTTTTCTCTTCATTGGGTTCAAACGTCTTGAGTGAAATCCATTATCAGTCGTCGATGCATCTGCAATTGATTGAACTTTTTCCAACAGTAAATTATTTCTACCTAAGCCGCAGTAGCTTAGCTTAGATACTATAATACTTTCTCGCATTAAAAAAAAAAAAAAAACGCAATAAGTTATATCGAAATTGACATATTTTATTAGTGCCGATTTGAAGAAAAAAAATTTCACTTTACTCACATTATTAGCCACACATATTGCATACTATATAGGTACCTAGGTATACCTAATATTATGTGTAATACATTTGATTACTAACCATAATATATTGTGCTCGACTTCAGTAATAATTCACGTTATGTGAGTATATATATATATAACATAATACATGAAATGTGGTTCTGAATTTCTGAATAATTATTTCGATTTCGCTTTGTTTCATGAACTTCATGAGCGTGTAGCCGTGTAGAGCGATGGACATAAACCGCTGCCAACCCGCCGACTTCACACAACTGTTTAGTAATACTCTGTGACTGCTGATGGTGATAATTTATATGTTTTATAATTATGTAATATGAACTGTACATTTAAGTGTCTTTGAATGAAAAAATTGCGTACCACTATTCAACATTTTACCAAAGAATATTAAAATTTTTTTCACTAACAGTTGCATAGATAAAACTAGTTTTTTCTTCAATTCCAATTCCTGACAAATATACAGGGTATTTCAAGACTTTAAGAATTAATATCCTAATATAATATATCTTTCAATATATTTTAGTTAAAATATAACGGTAATAGTATCTGATATCATAATATTTATTTTTTTTAACATATATCATCTGAAACGCGAGAGTTTATAATAATTGAAGACACAATGCTTTAATTTAAATTAACAATAGAATTGCATCATCATAATAATATGTTTATGAATGATAGTCGGTATTATTATAATAAAATTTAAAATGAAATTGGTCTTCCTCTAACAGATACACGGTCGAGCAAACTTTAACCTCACGTTTGAATAGATCATAATAATATATGATGTATATCTGTATTGAAGTACCTATTTATATCTACCAGCAGTAAATTAAGATTTTTTATACATAATGTTAAAGCTCGTCCGTCAATGTGTTAAATAACAATTATGGGAAATGAGATCGGGACCAAATTGTGCTTTTTTAGACATACAATTATCTCGTAACAAAATTTATTCAAGAGAAAACTGTGTGCACTCGGTTTATACTTTATATAAATGCATTTTTTGTACGTTTCAATTTTAGATACACCATCGGATATCTGAATACCTATTTAAAACGAGAACATCTTATAGTATGGAATTCGAATAATATTGTATTTTATTAAATTCAGATTGTTTGGCAGTGGAAAACACTTTATGAAATAGATATTTAATACTTATATCTCATATAGAAATGTTAAAAAATATATTAAACTATAATGATATAATTATAAATTTATAAATTATAATCAAATTAATATTAATATTATCACGAAGTGAATTGTACATCACACGTTTGTAGTATGTGCGAATTGTATCCCAAAAGATTTATATCTGTCTATATAGTTTATATTTTATGGTTAAAAATATGTTTATTATCCAAGAGTCATGAAAAATATGTCAACGAAAATGTGTTTTGGATTATATATATTCCAATATTAACGAATCGTTTATAACCTATCAATCTAAAATAATACAAATTTATTACATTTTCCATCTCTCAGATAATACTAAAAATTAATTTTTTACGTACAAATTCACTTATTGTTAAGTTAAATGAATAATTTTTTTTTATAGATTATCTAGAAATGTGAAGACAAGACATGCTATTATAATATTCATAAACAATATAAGTACGAAAGTTAGTCAGTGGCCAGGTGTAGGTAATATGTAACTGTATATAGACGCAAACAATATATTTGTGTTAATGTTTTTAGGAAACCATAATTCTACAGGATGAGTAAAATATTTTATTTTTCCCATGGCTTAAAAAGTAATAATTTCTTATGCTTATGTTTAAAACTCAGAAACTGAGAAATGTGATTATAGTGCTTGATATACATTGGTGAACAATACACTTGACTTTAAGTGAAAACTATCTGAGAATCTCACATTACCCTCCTGTTAATATAATATATACCTAAATAATAATTTGTTTTCGCTTTTGTTTTCTCATTGTTCATTAGATTTAATATGCAATTTGTATGCAAATGATAGTTTACCTTGTTATGGGTAGGTACTATATAAGTACTAAATAGACCTTTGTTATTTTTACATAATAAACAAAAATTGGTTAAGAAATTAATGTTGAAGAGAATTGTAACTGTAAAAATATTTAAATATATACATATATATTTTTATTCATAAAGAGTATCAGTATTTACAATCTGTTATAGGATAACACAAAATAAGTAAAATTGATAATTTATGTACAATATTTTAACTTTGAATAATATGAGGAGGAAGACCAGTGATGGACTCAACGTGATATATTATTTTAGGTTAGTAAATCTCAGCAATATTCTCTCTTGAGCCGATTGATGGGATTTATGGGTTGAGAATTGGATGAGATTTACGATAATAATGGGTTAGAATGGGAATAAAAAGATCTGTAATGTTTGGTGGATAATTGGTCAACTGATTCGATTTTTAGGTCAGAGTGTAGTGTGGAGTTGGATATAAACCAAGGTGCGGAGGTTATCATACGGAGAGTAATCAACTGGAATGCTTGGATATAGTGCGAATTCGGGACAGCATAGCACAGCCCTAAATTTGTATCGTATATGCCGATATTGGTCGCAAAAGAGATTTATACATAATAAGTTTGGTGTGCATTGGGAATTTTGATTTTAAAATCGGATGAACTAGATGTAGTCGGTTGTTGAGGGTTTTTCTTTAAGGTGGGGGGGGGGGCTGAATTTAATCTTTTATCAAGCGTAATGCCGAGATATTTGACATCAGAAGATGATGGAATTTGAGTACCCTAAAAGTAAACAGATGGAGTTTCTATTCTTTTTAGAGTAAACTAGCTAATCCCGTGCACTTTGTTGCCCGTAAAATATGACAACTATTAAAAGAATTGTGATCGTTTAACTCATTTGTGTGTAATTCGCTTTAATAAGTGCAACTCAGCCACTACGTCGGATTGCGGACAACGTCGATGAGCGGCTGTGCCTGTATGCGCGAAAATTTATGCGATTTGATATGTATACTTGTACCTGATCTGCCCGATTAACCTTTGGCAACCAATAGGAATAATAAATACTCATTTTTACTAATTATTTCTCCTATAAGTTATAACCAATAGCAACGATTTAAAAACCAAAGTGTCCATCGTAAATCTCAAAATCCCTGTTTGAGCACATCCCTGGGTTGAGCCTACCGGGTCCAATTGTGAATCTAAACCATTCAAGTACCCCTCCTTTTTTCTATTTTTATTATTTATTTATTTATTTGGTTTCAATAGTAATTGTGAAACACACATTAATATTTAAATCGATATAATCGATTAATATTCGATATTATCAAATAATATTTTTCACGTTAAAAAAATTGGATTTTTCCAAAATTTTCTTTCGTAAGAACCTTCTCCTGGCAATTACGAACATCTTAAAAAAAATTTAGCCAAATCGGCCCAGTCATTCTCAATTGATGAATTGTTATACATTTTTGTCTCCATTTATATATATATAGAAAATGGTACATAAGCAAATATTATATTTAATTATTGAATAATAATAAATATCTGGCTAATAAAATCATTTTTATCTAAATCAGATTTCAAAATAAAATATAAATATTTAAATATTTTGACACGAATTATTTAAGCATAAAATGTAGAACTTTTAAGATTTTTCAAATTTTAAATGTTATAAATTAATGGTTTATAAAACAACTATAATATTATATGAATGGTAATTCTATTTCCGTATTATTATGTTTGGTAAAAAAAAACAATAGATTGGTTAACAGACATATATAGAAACAAAATATATTTATTGAACCATAAACCGTATAAATTACATAATTAATTAACCCAAGACTAATTTATTAGCAATTGTCTATCCGAGTTAAAATTATTTACCATTTTGCATAAAACAATATGATTGATTATGGTGCCAAATTATGTTCAAAATTATACAAAATCAAATCGATATTGTATAAAAAAAAATCGGCAATTAAACTGCACTGAAATCGCCGAAAAAAATAGCCGTAATGATTATGGAATCCACTTGACATAAAAAACGTTTTTTTCAACATGAAGGCATTGTCTAATAGATTTTTGAGTGAGAGCTCAATTATTCACAAGTCATATGTATGGACCAAGCGGAAACCAATCCAACTTGCAGCGCAGCAATTTGTTCATTATGCAGACATACGTGGACCAAGAGAAAATGACAAAATATATTATTATACACGGATATAGAAAATATATAAATCGCGACGATTTTCACCAGTGTCGTGTCAATCCGGTGTGACATTTTTTTATTCTGTTTATTTTTATAAATGGCACAATAAATGTCATATTCCTTACAACAGTATGAATGTATAAATGTATGATCGTTTACTAACATAGCATACCTATTATATGCACTTATATACATGTCGACCGTAGTTACATTATTATAATTAAAGAATATTAATGGTAAAAATATGTTTCGGACAAGAATTCACAAACAGCTAAACCATAGTATTTATGAAATCATGCATATATTTATATTATTTTTTGATGAACCCGTGTAATTTTTTTTTACCTGTAGAAGAAGACAAAAGTTCTAGAAGTCAAGCGTGTGTTATTGATTAAAAATTATTATACCCACTCAAGTCGATGTAAATCAAAGTTTGTTTACCATATAATAATAAATAATGAACACTTTATTAAAACCATATTTCTCCAATAATACTGATACAAACTATAAACACTATTTTGAAGTAAAATCAAATTGTGATCAATTTTGGCCATTCTTTTCTGCTCAAATATAGAGGTTTTTTTTAGATAACGTGGTATAATGTATTTATGTATATGTTTGTGTTGTGTTTGTTACATCATAAATATTACATTTGAATGTATAAATTGTTTAATTTTAAAATATTATGTTGTTATGCAAATTACGTCATAATCCCATAAATACTTATAGATTAACTCGTAACTATAATAGGTCAAGCTGGTTACGATGGTTCACATTTCGATTTGCAACTGGTCGACGAATGTATGTTAGTGGATTTTTCAAATGTGCATAGTTGTCGGAAGACTATTTTGTTGTTTACCTTCAACCTTGTATCATAAATAAATTTCTCTCGAGTATTACATATTATCTTATAGGTAGGTATACGTTATCTATGTTACAATTTAATATTACTAAAATCAAAACAAATAAATAAGGGCACAATATTTGTGCGTATTTACTTATATAGTCATTTGTATTATAGAACTTCAGCAGGGATGCAGAAACTGTGCGTTACCAACTAGTCTTGGTTCACTTGACCTCTATTCATACAGTACCATATCTGTTCAATTTCCAATCGATAGAAAGGCAATGTTATATAAAAGTTGTGCAGGTCTCCTACCCCAGCGATAAAAAATAATATATAACAAATGAAAAGGAAAACACATCAAAACAAAGACATAATATTTTACTTATCGTTGTTATTATGGTTTAATTATTATAGATATCATATACACATTTATAAACGTCGCAACATATTCTTTGTTGTAACAATTTATTTAAGTTTTGTATTCAAGCATAATATTCTTGATAAATATATTATGACGTAATGACATAATGGGTATGTGTACATTAGGTTTAGTTGAAATGAATTATTGAGGTTAAATGAGTGAAAGCCAATAATATAATGATGTTAAAGTCGCGAATCACACAAATCGTTAAGAAAAAACAAAATAAATTATTTTAGTACCAATGTCTTAATTATAAAGTTATACCTAAATAATAATTATAACTTTTGTAAAGTTTAACTTCAGATAGGTAGATTTTGACGGTTTGACAACAAGAAATATAATAGCTATTATTTTAAGATGATCTTTAGGTATCTAGCAGGTTTATTTTTATAAAGAGACAAGTAAAATGATTTGTCATCAGAAATAATAATAAAGGTATACCTTTATTGTATAATACATATATCTACACATTTTTAAATGAATATACCATTCCATTTAATATACAAACTTTAAGCATAATTTATATCAATGTTATACCTAGGCATCTAGCTTTGCGTTCATACCATTTTAAAAAGGTCGTATAGGTCACGTTCTATTAACTAGGAAATGTATAGAAATTAAAAGTATTACCTATACTCATCGTTATGAATTTACGTAATCACGTGTGCCTTCTAATAGTTTATGTAATGGGACGTGACTTACATATGGTGACATACTAGTAAAACAATAAATTGTATGATTAAGTAGTCTTGTAAAATATTTAAAATATATTTTTTTTTATTTGAATAATATTCTAGATACTAAAAAAAAAATGTATTAAATACATATTTTAAATACGCTTTTACGTATTTTTATATTCGATTATTTGTTTTAGCAAACAAATATATTTATACATATTTTAGTTTATAAATTACCTATTAAAAACTTACTGATTAATTAATTAGTGGTCATCAAAATTTAATAAAGATTTTATTGATAACTAGAGTATGAACACAAAATCCCCGTAAACTTAACATTAGGTAATTTATGGGCACTTATTATTTCCAAATTGTTTATTTTAATTTCAAAGATTTGTTGTAGTTTAACAAGTCAATGTACCCTAACATTAAAATTAATATCGAACTATACATTTTCAGTGTTAAGGTAAATTTTATTTTTAAATCTTGAGAAAACTAAAAAAATGAATATTTGAAAAGTATACAAATAATTTTTAAGTATTCCAAAATATTGAAATAATTCGAATACCTATTCTTATAACCTTTTAACCGACGTATTCTGAAAACAATATAAATCTATTCTTTATAAGAATATATTTATAACAATAGTAAGAAAGTAGATACATTCCGTAAATATCAATGCGATATATTATGGAAAGTGAATATTTATAAATTATACATTTTAATATTATGTTATGATATTATGATACTACAATTTAATATCTTTACTGGTTTTATCTACATGTGGTTGTATGGCCACATATTTATTTAAAAACTTATCTTGATTTGACATTATTTTAAATGTCGTGTTTAATTACTATTTGTATCAGTTTCTTTTGTATGCTAAATGTAAAAGAAAGCATTGTCTATTATATTGTGATTAGGTTGTCAAACAATAACCGATTAGTTAAAAGGACTGTACTTGTAAAAAAATATGTCTTTAAGTTTTAACTTTCAAAAATATCATGTTTAGTCTTATACTTTCGCGATTCCTATCATCTCTTCGCACGAGTAGGAGGTATTTATATAATATAAGAATACGAAAATGAAACGTTTTCGTTTGTGATAAAACCTATCATGTAAAATATTAAAGTTATACGCCTACCTATAAGTTATTACTTATTATTTAAAGCTTAAAATATAAGAGCTGTATCTATGTATTATTATTTTTTGTTACTGCATCTACTGTACGCCTGAAAAGTATACCTATATATTATGATATACCTATAGAACTATTTCTTTTAAATGTACTTTTATATTACATCATACAACAATGATAAGTAATAACATTCGTGCGTTACATATTATATCCGTTAATTATGGCCTTATGGGTAACTTACCTATAGTTTCTACTACATAGGCTAAAACAGGAACAATATTAAAATCATTACACAATAAAGTTAATTTGAAGTAGTGCGTTATTTCGTTTTTTGCGTTACTGTGCAACGTAACAGTGCAATTGGTAGGTGCGTCGTCTTGGCACCCATCAATCGTCAAAACCCCCCTAACATATCTCATCGTTTTGTACCCGATTTGCATCCATTTGTACCCTCCATAAAAAATTTGTACTCTCTCCTTTTTACGCAAAACCAAATCCCCCGTTCGGGCGCTGTAACGACAGAACGTCTTTATTGGATACGCAATGCTTGGTGTTTTTCAAAACCTTTGTTTTTCGGTTTACTTAAATGTAATAACTCATCGATGGTAGTAATTACATTATATTACTATTTTATACGAGTATATAATAGTATATTTTTATTTAACAAAATTACTTTTTTATATTTTACTGAATAAAATGTTCAATTCTCACGTTTTAATAACAAAATCATGTTTTTGATATAGCATTAATCTACCTTATAGAAGTTCTAGAACTATAGTTAAGTTCCAGTCAATTTAAAGTTAACTTCCATAAAAGTCTTATTAAAGTTAAGTTCCACCGAAGTTCCTGATATATCAAATTTAAAGTTAAGTTCCATATATGTTTTTATTAAAGTTAAGTTCCATATATGTTTTTATTAAAGTTAAGTTCCAGTCAGATTAAAGTTAAGTTCCATTCAAGTTTTTATTAAAGTTAACTTCCATTTGGATTAAAGTTAAGTTCCATATATGTTTTTATTAAAGTTAAGTTCCATTCAAATTAAAGTTAAGTTCCATTCAAATTAAAGTTTAGTTCCATATATGTTTTTATTAAAGTTAAGTTCCATTCAAATTAAAGTTAAGTTCCAGTCAGATTAAAGTCAAGTTCCATTCAGATTAAAGTTAAGTTCCATTCAAGTATTTATTAAAGTTAAGTTCCATTCAGATGAAAGTTAAGTTCCATTCAAGTTTTTATTAAAGTTAAGTTCCATTCAGATTAAAGTTAAGTTCCATTCAAGTTTTTATTAAAGTTAAGTTCCATTCAGATTAAAGTTAAGTTCCATATATGTTTTTATTAAAGTTAAGTTCCATTCAGATTAAAGTTAAGTTCCATATATGTTTTTATTAAAGTTAAGTTCCATATATGTTTTTATTAAAGTTAAGTTCCATTCAGATTAAAGTTAAGTTCCATTCAAATTAAAGTTAAGTTCCATTCAAGTTTTTATTAAAGTTAAGTTCCATTCAAATTAAAGTTAAGTTCCAGTCAGATTAAAGTTAAGTTCCATTCAGATTAAAGTTAAGTTCCATTCAAGTTTTTATTAAAGTTAAGTTCCTTAACCTAAACTTAATTTTAACCTGAATGGAACTTAAATTTAATAAAAACATATATAGAACTTAACTTTAATCCAAATGGAACTTAACTTTAATAAAAACTTGAATGGAACTTAACTTTAATCTGAATGGAACTTAACTTTATTAAAAACATATATGGAACTTAACTTTAATCTGAATGGAACTTAACTTTAATAAAAACATATATGGAACTTAACTTTAATCCGAATGGAACTTAACTTTATTAAAAACATATATGGAACTTAACTTTAATCTGAATGGAACTTAACTTTAATAAAAACATATATGGAACTTAACTTTAATTTGAATGGAACTTACCTTTAATCTGAATGGAAGTTAACTTTAATAAAAACTTGAATGGAACTTAACTTTAATCTGACTGGAACTTAACTTTAATTTGAATGGAACTTAACTTTAATCTGAATGGAACTTAACTTTAATAAAAACATATATGGAACTTAACTTTAATCTGAATGGAACTTAACTTTAATAAAAACATATATGGAACTTAACTTTAAATTTGATATATCAGGAACTTCGGTGGAACTTAACTTTAATAAGACTTTTATGGAAGTTAACTTTAAATTGACTGGAACTTAACTATAGTTCTAGAACTTCTATAAGGTAGATTAATGCTATATCAAAAACATGATTTTGTATTAAAACATGAGAATTGAACATTTTATTCAGTAAAATATAAAAAAGTAATTTTGTTAAATAAAAATATACTATTATATACTCGTATACAATAGTAATATAATGTAATTACTACCATCGATGAGTTATTACATTTAAGTAAACCGAAAAACAAAGGTTTTGAAAAACACCAAGCACTGCGTATCCAATAAAGACGCTCTGTCGTTACAGCGCCCGAACGGGGGATTTGGTTTTGCGTAAAAAGGAGAGAGTACAAATTTTTTATGGAGGGTACAAATGGATGCAAATCGGGTACAAAACGATGAGATATGTTAGGGGGGTTTGATGATTTATGATTTATTTTTATGAATTAGTGCTAATATATATTTATGGCATTCGGGTGTTTTAATTTTAATTCGTTGTGTTTTGAATCGTTTTGAAACAATCGCATTAATCTCATTTTATATATGTAAACCAAAACAATTTTTTAAAGCAATGTACAAAAAGATATTATTTAAATTAGATTTCCAGACACGAAATGCTAATTTTTGGCAATTGATCAGATAACGTCATGTAATCACTATCGTATATTTCGTTACACATTTGTGTTCCTGTTCAATGGAATTAACGTAGGTAGTTGTACCTTGTACGTTTCTAGATACAACAGATATCATAAATGCAAACGTTTCGTATATTTAAAGGAAACCGTTTATTAAACTTAGTCACGAGCGCGTAAAAATATGATCATAATTCATAATAATAACATATCTTATACTTGTAGTTGAAAATAGTAGTAAAATATTTAAAATATTCTTATACTTATATATAGATTTATAGAAAGTATGTTTTTACAATAGAATACTTAACAATAAATATGATTTGAATATCAAACCAGACTATAGACATTAAGTTTAATACTGTAAGACGTATTTACTTAATAATATATTAAGGTGTTCGCTGTTCAATGACTGTAAACGATATGATTATTATTTGATATTACATGTATTCCCAGGAATAATATTATGCATAATAATATATTACTAAGGAAGTATTTAAATTAAAAATTCGTATAAAAGTAATAAGTATATTAATTTTTAATATTTTTGGAATGTTAAAAATACGTTTTAGAATTTTAAATTATTTAGCTTCAACGTATCATATTTGCAGGTACTTAGTAGAGTTTTTTCTTATATTATATAAACCTCAATTTTAAGCGAATACATTTACTATCCCTTCATACAGATACAGACTACAGTAGAAATTTCTACTATACAATAATATACATTCTTGATTAATATTGTAAAATTGGCAATTTATTAAAATCGTTTTTACTAATGATCCTGGCCGAGAAAATTATAAATGATCGACATCTTAAATTCAAATTCACAACACGTTTATCGTGAACTGCCGATTATCCACCGTGCGTATCTACAACAAGTACCCAAGTTGCAGTCAACAACCATAAGTCGTGCAGCTAATAAACGTCGTAGGCAATTGGTATAATAATAATAATAATAATATCATTCAAATCAAAATTCCAGATTCGGTTATCCAACGCATCGGCTCCCACTCACACATTTATTTGATTCTGTAACACATAAAACGTGACGTACTGACGTGACAAAAAAACACACCGTATGAGGTCTGTCATACGCACAATCATATGCATTTATATTATATGAGATAATAATGACAGATAGCCTATTATTATAATAGTATAATACTGCGTTACATTATACATATATATTATATATATACTCACACACACAGTCGTAAAATGTATATAGCTCATTCGGTTGCCGTAATGAGAGAAATAAATTATTTTATATTTTTTTACAGTGTTATACAACATGGACTGGTTACAAACGAAACGTCAAAATATCCAACTGTGTTCAATAAAATAATATACCATATATACCTAATAGTTGATGCCTAATTAAGTATATTACAAGCACGTCCGTTCGTATATGTTATAATAGATCTTCATAGACGAAACGGTGTGTATTTCGATACACACATAGCAAAGGTAAAAGAACAAATAATAACATTATAATGCTAGTAAAATAGTAAAACACCATTTTGATATTATTATGCCGTTGTTCAAAGTCGTAATATTTGAAGATGGAGTGGGGCAAATATATTGTTTTATCACACCTGTTTCAAGTTCTGTATATTACAACTAATTTTATATTTATTTTAGTATTTTAGTTGAATATTCTTATATTTTTTCTGTGTTCATGTTTATAGGTGCGCTTAGCTATAGTAATAATAGTATGGATATTTCTAAGATTATATAACATGTATTTACATTAATTATACAATCCTATACGTATAGACGTAAACATGTTTAAAAATCTTAAGCCCTCTAAACATCCCCCAATTTACGCCTATGATCCTACAATACCTTGAACGGCTCGAACACTGCTATATTATAGTATATACACTCTACATGTACATATATTTATCTATTGTTGATTAATCATGAGGGGTAGATAGGCGAAGGGTGTCACATCTGCCCATAGGTACTGTATTTAATAGGTAAAACATTTTATTTACTATATTCCCTCCTCACGGCTCACTCTGTATAATATATATTTTGCTCAAAGTTACGTCATTGCCGTCGGCATATTACATTTGAAGCATTACAGATTACGGTGGATAGTACAACTGTTCCGGTGTAATATAACATTTATGTTACTTTTTTAATAAATTATACACGTGATGTCGACGATCGGTGGCGTCCTTGGTCCGTGTTTATATACAAAATGTATACAAACAGTAGCGGTGTCGCGCAGTCGGTATCGAAAATTGCGGTTAGAAGAAAATGTTTGTATACTTTTATTATTATTATTATTATATTTTGTTACACTCGGATAACGTTTCCGCGGCAAAACGCTAGATTTCTGGCAACCCGTGGCCACGGTTCGGTGCACCAATGTATTATTATTATTATTATCTACGTGCTGATAATAATAAAATAAAATATCTGTTTCCGATATAATATTTTATAGCCTAACGTTTCGGTAATATATATTATTAAATCGCAATTATTGAAATTGCACGCTTAAAATATATAATACTAATATGTATCGACAGTACACTTGCTTTTTGTCTTTTGCTCAACGCGTCACGCGTGCATGCTCATTGCTTGCTACATAATCTACTCAGTGGTCAATAGTTAAACATCCATAACATATTAATACATAAAAAATATCTAAATAACAATAATATGTATCTAGGTCTTTATTCTACGTTGACCTAATGACGCGTGAGGCCTGCAGTATCATTTTTTTATGGGTTGGATGCAGAGTCGGACTGGCCCGGACCGCTAGTCTGCAATTTCGGACGGGGCCCCGGCTTAATTATCGTAATTGGGGCTCCTGATTTTGTACCTATTAATATTATTATTATTCGTTTAGAGTAAATAGAAATACGAAAAAAACATTTTTTTTTTTTTTCAAATCAGGAAACGTATTTTTATTTACAATCTTGAGAAGTTCTCAATAATTATTAAAATAATGACATTATCATCATGATTC
This sequence comes from Sitobion miscanthi, assembly GCA_008086715.1. Lineage (NCBI taxonomy): Eukaryota > Metazoa > Arthropoda > Insecta > Hemiptera > Aphididae > Sitobion > Sitobion miscanthi. The sequence goes on along the minus strand of CM017797.1, from coordinate 85,609,969 downwards.
TACGAATTTAATAGCTGATAAGTAAATTAATTTATATACTTTGATATTGTATAGTAATGTACACTGTCAATTGAAAAATAAAGACACATACATAATACACAACGAACTCTTATAACTTTTAACTTTAAAAATATATTGGTAATTGGTATAGTAATATTGTAACATACTAACATATATAGTCAACATTAATAATAGTTTTTCAATTAATAAAACAAAATCATATACGATTTACATAATAGAAATAATTAATTACTGAACCCCATTTTTAAAAACCGTTCGCATCAAAGTCACCCGGTTATTCTCTTACGCAAGTAAAAATAATTTCACTCACCCAAACGGTATAATTGATGACAGTCGCACAAACCGACTATGAATTTTTTGGTCAAAATTATTACCTTCGCCAAAACGACCACCGCCCTTATTAGCAATATGAGGTTTGGTCCACCTGTATATGTATTAATTCATTATTTTTCGTAATTTATTGAGTATAATTTGAATAGTAAGAAAATATTATAAGGTTTGTAAATTAATTCAATATTAGTTAATTCTTTCTTCGAAAAGTTAGTTAGTAAAAATAGATGTTTAATTGTTTAATTTATAATAACCTAAGTAACCTAAGTAAATAATCAAATTTTCTATGGCTGATAACTCCCCGAGACCAAATGTCAACTGTAATACTATTGCTATGGTGAACCAAACTTTCTTAAACTTAGTTTTTTTACGAGGGTGAAACGGCGGGAATGAACTGTCTTAAATTCACATAAAAGTTAAATATTTAACATATAAATTGTTTTACTATTTGGTATAATAATAACATAATAATTAGAAATTGCAAGTAAAGAAAAAACGAATTCATCATGAAAAATAAACTCTTATTAAATATCTACAATAATATTATCTACTATTTGTAGCTAGACCCTGAATATTAATGGGAAGTGTATTTTGATTGGGGAGGTGCTCTAAATAATTCTAGTCTAGACAATTTTTTAAACGTATTTACATATATTATATATATATATTCAAATTCTTAGTATAAATAATTAAGTAATTCAAAATATTATCAATGATGCAATGCTTAACAGGTATAAAAAAGTTGAAAGTAGAATTTAAATATAATCTTAGTTTTAAATTGTTGTATGACGTTCAAAATGAATAATAATACTGACAAGATTATGCGTACGGTCACCGAAAAAAAATCACCACTGATGAATCATTTCAAATCTTTTATCAAGATTTTATTTTTAATATCTTGGAATTATTATACATTCTTAAATATTAAAATATGTATTAGGTTAATTTTCTAAAGTAAAATTAAATACATTTTCAGAAAATATTTTAAGGTCGACCATTTATTGTGGTTGAAAGTCATTTTTATGGCCTCAAATTCGGGACTTATTAATACAATTTAGAAAAACCCTAGTGTACACAGTACATACCCATATTCATATTAATAATAAATTACAAGTATTATTCACAGTAGGTCAGTATTAAATTGATATCAGCATGAAGAATTTATATGTATCTTATTGATTAGTTCTATATACCATCAACCTTAATATTGACTTAACAGTGAGATATTTATTATAATACAAATATAATTGCTAAATTTGAATATTGGTGTAATTGTTTTAAATTTATTTTGAGTAATTAAGTATGTAAATTTACCAAAGGAAAATCATGGCATATGTGGCATGTAGTTGAACTAGTATGATGCATATTGTAATTCTGCACAGCCTTCGTGCGTTATATTGTTAAATAATCAAATAATCTTCAGGGTAAACAAAAAATGAGCAATTATTAAAAAAAGTGTAATGTATTTATTTTTACAAGTCCAAATATGAAAAATTATAATATTTAAATCGCTAAAACAACCGTAAGAAATCGCAAAATAGTACATGAACATTCCGCTATTATCCGGGAGATGTGTTTTGTGGCTGACAACCTGTACCTGTATACCATGATATACACTATTTAGAACATAATAATACGAGTACTGATTCCAAATCCTGTTAAGATCATACTATATATACTACACAGGTGATAATGCATTGTTGTTTTTTCCTATTTTCTTATATTTGATACAATAAACATTGTTAAAACTTTAAAAGAAATTTCGTTAAGTTTTATGCGTGTCACGTTCTTATAGTTGTCATAGTATAATGATAGTACCTAAGTACGCAGTCCATGTATGGGTTTGGCAGTCTTCAACTTTTTATCTAGTAAAAAAAAATCTCATCATAAATGCCCGTCAAACTTACCTAATCTACCGTTTATATCAGCACATAATATTGTATATGTATGTAGCCCGATTAAATTTATCATTGATCAATCTCTAAAATTTAGGTATTCTGACCTAGTAATAGTTTTAAATTTGTTTTATGATTATCTAATTCTTCTGGCTCGTAATTGCATTTCTATCATATAAACAAAATATGAAGACGTTCGTTTCATAAATTATTGAGCAACAAAGACAAATGAGTCACGATGCTATAGAGTAAAGGTACTTTACCAACGATTGTTAGTTGTTACTTGTTGAGGTTTGTATCCAACAAAAACTCTCGAAACTCTTTGAAAGAAAAAAACAAATGGCAATCCACAATATTAGATAGAACCAGATATAAAGCATTAGAAAATTATTTAAAAGATATTAATCAACAACATGTTTGACTATGAATTATGATTTATGAATAAAAGTCAATTAAATTCTTTTGTGTTTTACTCGACGTTCACTTCTTTACGTACTCATGTGTTGTCTGGGTTGTATTTCCTGCAAAATAGTTGATAAATGTAAACACACAATATCTGATGATCCTGAATCACGGAATTCAATTTTATATTATTAAAAATAATTGGCTATTGAATATTATATTATTAAAATAATGTATTAATTGAATAAAAATCAGTGTATCGATAACATTTTTTTCTTATAAATTAAACTTATCTACATAGGTTTTCATTATTGTCAATATTAAAATAATATTAACTATTGGTAATTCATTTAGTTAATAGAGCAATTCACCAATTTAGAAACACGATTGCCAAATTTTAGTCGCTAGTTTTGATGAACAATAACTAATAAATGAATAAATTAATGTAATTAGATACGGATGTTATCTTGAATTATAATAATAATCTAATTTCAAAAACCACAAAATAACATGATTAATAAACCATACAATAAATAATTGTATATGTAACTAATAATTATATTTCAAAATATTTGTTACCCACTCACGATCTATACTTGTATGACTGTATATTGTATAGAACTATAGAACCTACGTTGTTATAATTTGATTTTGTAATTTCATGGTTTATTTTTATGTTGATCAAATTATAAATATTATATATATGATATTAATGTATTATAATGTACATGTAATTACATTAAGCCTATTAAATTTATTATTTTACATAACTTTAAATGAAAACATTATTTAATTGTGTTCAATATTTGTTTAATTCAAGGTTTATTTCTTCGTCATGGTAATAAACTACGTTATTATTTTAATTCATATAGACAAAATATGTTTGAGAACCAAATTGTTTTTAAGGTAATTTTTTATGTAGACCAAGGACAATTATTTAGAAAACCATTTGAAGTTTAAACACTAATATTTTAAATTTTCATATTATTTAAAAAAAAGCAGTTGAGTGGATGTCGCTCTACTGCACAGTAGGTTACAAGTGGGTCAATGTATAATTTATATTGTTATTATTTATTATGGCCTGTAACCCTGTAAACAAAACCCCAATCAGCTGATCGAGTTTCGCTTCTATATTGTTCTATGCTGTAAGTTTAATTAATATTATAATAATATTATTATTTTTTATTTGTTTCTATGGTGATGAACAAAGCGTTAGAAATTAAAATTCAATTTTTAGCGGTTTTTCGTAATTTGTCGGTGGTTTTGCCTCTCTAAAATACCATATTGATCCAATTTGCTAAACGTTAAGGTGTTATATTATGTTGAAATCAAAGCACTTCTTCTGGTAGAAATTTTGTACACAGGATAAAAAAAAAAAAATAATAATTAATACCATTGTAAAACCAATAGCTTCCTCGCTTCGCTCAGAATCTAAAAATGATTACGCACTTAATACCAAAATTTATTATATCAAACCGAGTTTAAAAAGGGTTCACCTATGAAATGTAACGGTTTATTGTAATTATTTAATTTAAAGTTTTCAAAATTATAATTCAATTTAAAAAAAACAATATCTTTGAATCACCATATTTATCTAATTTCAAATATTGATGAGGCTGTTTATAAAATCCAGAAAAAAATTTTGAATTGCAATTTGAATAATAATTCAAAAGTACTTATTATTTTCAGACATGTACTAATAAATAATCATAATTTTAAGTGCATCATTTGTAGTATACATATAATTTATATCGTTTAAAAATGTTTATAAATGACGTGTGTGTACAATTGTTTATAATACAAATAATTACTCGTCTTATATCTAAAATATTAGAATTTTTTTACTCAGAATATTATTTTCAGGCGTAGCGCGTACTATGTATTTATTTTTATGTAATTTAAATTGTAGATTACACGGCGTTATTGTTCATCATACATAATATTTTTATGCCAATATTATATAACAAATAACAATTATTTAAATTAATATCTTCTTCAGAATTTTCAAGTTGTAATTATTATTAAGTTTGCCGACTTCCTTGATATTAATATATAAGATACTTATTTTTTCATATAATATTACTTACTAGCTGTTATTTATTTTTAAGTCTATATCGACGTACCAAAGAACAATGTGAATAAGTTTGGAATATAAATATGTAGCTAATCACATATTAATCTAAATTAAATATTTTGATATTGCATTGTGTTTAGTATATAATGATTTACGTAGTCACTAAAGGTGTTAAGTCCTGACGAATAATATTTTTTGTTAATACAATTTCGTCAACATTTGAACTTAAAATATCTATAAAAAATGTTACTTAAGAAACTTTGATATTTTTTGTTTGTGGTAAGAAAAAAATTATAAAGAACCTTATATAGTTATATTACGTTTTTAAGATTTTTTTATCCATAAACAAAATTTTATCATACTTACAAAAATGGTAAAAAAGTTGAAAAATTATGTCTATAAATAACAAATAAAGAGCTCTAATATTTTAAAAATCAAAACATGTATACAAAATGTGAATATAAATAGTTGTTAAAAATACTATTTAGACTTGAGTATCTATAATAAATAATTTTTGAATTAAGACAAAAAAACAACATTCATTTTCACAAAATTTAGTTTAGCAAGAATTAAAAATTTATGGGTAAAAATACTCATTTTTTTTTCAAATTTAGGTACATTTTTTGTATATATTTTATACTAATTATTACGATTATTGCTAGGAAATATATTACCTAGTCATAAATCACAATTCATAATACACTAAAATATTAGGCTAATGATATTGTATACAATTTTATAATATTATCTCTACATAATAATATATAACATAATCCTTACAATTTTACGTAATGGATTAACTAGATGTGCTGACCTCAAACTATAGACAGGTATAACAATCCTATAGGTACCAGCTATATACCTACCTATTTAAATCTAAAAGCGTCTTCGATGGACCTGTATTTTAATTTCTGGGTACGCAGCGTTATTTGTTGGTAAATATTTGTTGATACAGCGATGCCGCAGTATTGTTTAAAGAGAAAACACGGTAATGATTGGTATTTACTATTTACCTAATATTTATTACCAGACTTGAGTCTAGGAACGCGCGCACGTTGGTGAGCAGTCCAAGCCCCAAGGGCCTGCACATGTGATCCACGATACCGAACCCAAGTGCCGACTGGTTTGTACATTATTATACGTATTCGATTTAACGTACGTTTGCCGTATTATCGAAGACATCGTCACGTTCGTTAGACGTTTCTTTGAAACGGTACCTGCAGGTGGTTGGGTGAATCGACTAATCATAATAATATTATTATGTGGGTAATCAATCGCCAAAATCACAGGATAGATAGATCGATCGGTTATTAGCTGATTGCCTGTTTGGATACGAGCATTGCATATTTATATGTTATATTATTATATAATAGTTTCATGAGGTATAGGTACCTAGGATTCTATTGCAACACGATGTAGGCTACTGCAGCCGACGCACGTAAGACCAGTGATGGCTCTCCTGACTTCCGTCACGTAGACTTAGTCGTGCGAAATTCAAGTCAAATAACAATTGTCTGCACGTACAATAATTATACATTAGTCATTAAAATTATACGAACTCTGAACGAAATAAAATGTTTTAGTTTGGTATTCAGCTACCCGAATTCGTGATTCTTTCTCTACAACATATACAGCTTATCAGCTTTGAATAGTTGTACACATTGTCCGATTCTAGACTTATGATGAAATGAATTACAACTTAAGTTGGTACAATCTTTATACGTTGTTTTTATCAGCGTCAATCAACATGACAATGCTTATGAGTTATAGTTGTACACAGTGATTGAAATAATTAAAAAAATAGTATAAGTAGAGAAGATCGTGCATATTTTTGATTTATACATTAATTGTTTTGTCTTATATTGTGTGAACCACGTAACAGTCTTAAACATAGCCACATATAGATAGTTGGTTTTAGAATTTCAGACAGTGAAATAGCGAGTAACTAAATTAATCATCATTATTTTAAATTTGTTAAGTCTACAATAATTTCGTAAGTAATAGTTTTAAATTATTTTTAAAGATACTAACGTTTATTTTTTTTAACATAATATACCTATTACGTATTACATTAGAGTTTCTATACCTAGATATACCTAAGTGTTAAGCTCGTTGTAAAATACATATTGGCAGTACAACTAAATTAACATGTTATATTCTTATTTGTGGATTGGACTGTTTGATATCGAGTGAAATCATATATTTATTTATTAAAATAATTTGCGTAGACCCATTAAAAATATACATACAACGGACAGAATATAAATTGTTATAATATGTTGATAATCATATTTTGTTTCTGTAAATTATTAAATAGATGATAATTTTGAAATTGTTGATGCATATAAATCGAAAAAAATTTGAACGTGCAGTTTCTTAGTTATTAAATTGTATTCATTCTAACAATACCTAATCGCCCACGATAATATCCCAGACAGCAATTTTTTGTTTGAAAATATTATCATAATATTATAATCACGAATAATATTAGTATAAACTATAAAGTTATAATAATAATATTATAATATTATCATTACAAAATGCTGTCTGGGATGTTTATATATATGGTTATAGTTAGATTATGTAATGATTTTACATTAAACATAAAATATAGATGTTATATTTAGTCCAAGACTAAACTAATAAGCTCAGATAATTTTTAAAATTATAAAATGCTAATATATTATTATTATTTAGGTACTTACTAGAATTAATTCTAAAATTTGAAGGGAATTCCTAGATTGCATCAACCACATCTTTAAATGTATTATCATAGATTATAATTTTATTATCCTTATTACATGAAAACTATACATTCAAATTTAAATTTGTATACATCTACATTTAAAAATAATCATCTACAGCTTATAAAACAAAAAGTGGATTTATTTGGAAAAAAAATGTTGTGTCCCCTATAACTAGGACACTTTTTGAATAAGATAGAACATAGGTATTATATTTTATAGTATGGTTTTATGAATACTTAAAAGCGTTAAAACATCAGAATATGAATACATTCTTTATTAAAGAAAAAATAGGAATGAGCATTCCTGGTGAGTGGTGAATGACTATAATATACAGCTAGGGTGCTGTATGCTGTATACTGATATAGTTATAAATAATAGTTTATTCATGCATGTCCATTGTTCATATAATCAATGTTTATATAAATAAGTATACAACTAATTATATGCAATAACGACAAAATATGCAAAATAAAATTTTGAATATTTCCTCCTTTTGTTATGAAACCTGTTTATATACATCACCCACATTGTTCTGCGATCATCTAGAAAAATATTAAAATGCCAGCCCTAATGATGACCAACGGAAAAATAGCTGTTATTATATAAACGGCGGTTGTCTCTGCCACTTCACCTAGGTTATACCGCGGTTTCAGCGTCGGAAGACCACAGGTTTTGCGGAAGGACGCATTTGGAAAGTTGTCAGTTTGTCACTAAAAACGGTTACCTGAAAAATCTGCTGAGCCCATTGAGGTTTACCATATTATATACTATTGTTAATGGTACTCGTGGCCAACGGATAGCAGTGATGTTGGCCGTCAGTTAGTTTTATTAAATAGTCGGCGTGGCTGTTTTATCCGCGTCCGTCTTCTAATTATCGATAGCACTCCTGTAATATAATTCACTGATTATATTATATATTATACCTACTCGATTTGGGAAATTCATGTAATGGATAGCAATAGCCAATAATTCAGTTTATAATAATTGATAAGCATTTGTAAATGACAAAACATGATTCTACGTATGTAGCACTGATATTTGACAACGTTCGAAACATAGTCGAAGGAGTCAAGTGTAGACATACAAACTATCAAACACGTATTTTAAGTTACATATAATTTTTTTAAATATTTTAGTTTAAATTAGTTTAAATATATTATATATTTATATTTTATATACATAGTATAGATGCACAGTACTTTTATAAAAATCATTTTTACTGTATTAGCAGTAGAGAGAATATGTGAGGTAGTTGATAAAACGATTAGCGTTTTAACTAATATTGTAATATTACCACTAATTAATATAAATTGTAAATAGAGATGAACTTAAATTAATAATTGGCTAAAAATTAACTAATTGAAAAAATATTGTTATCATCCATAGTAAATCAGTCATCACTATAGTCACGTGTTCAGACGTTTATCAATCATGACCCGCCACTTCTTCATGAAGGTGCAGTGCTGTGGCGTTATCAGGAATTTTCAATGGGGAGGGGTGGTTGTGGATAATTTCTAGAAACGTAGGCAGGCTATCGGAGCACAAACAAACGAGCGCGTATAAATACGGCCATTGGTGGAGGGCCAACCCTATGACACCCCTCCCCCCCGTGAGCACGCCCATGTTACAGCATGTGTGAAGAACTTTCAGACCGCTGTTTATTTATAAAAAAAGGGTGATAATAGCCGAAAGATCTAATAATATTTTTTCTATAAGTTTTAACTAAATAATATCACCTTTCAATAGGAAGTAAAGGCAAAGCTTCTCATAGCTCATGGACCACACCACTAATAATAATAATAATAATAATAAATATTATTAGGTATTACAATATGAGTTTTGCGTTTTAACATTAAATTATTTAATCGCTACAGATATTTTTCGCCATACACATTCCGTCAATATCTAATAAAGACATAATAGGTATTTATTGAGTATAATAAAATTAAGTCACGCATGATTTCATTTTATTTTATTATATTACTGTCACAGCTGCTTATTTTACCGTCTTTACCAGGTAACTTTTAAGCATTATGTAAATCACTTGGAGTAAGTACCCTCTTTAATTTTACGTATTTAACAATCGTTTTCTATTCTCTTGTTTTTCCTCCTTCAGGTGTTCCCTTCATCATTTACAGTTCATACATAATATACACGCACCGATCACAAGTTCAATTATAACGAAGGAAATGTCGTCCAATATTATTTGGCCTAATTAAGTCTCTCTTCTCCGTGAAGTTGGCGTATAGGTTAATGCCATTTTTTTATGAATCAGAATTCAGCGCACTGCAGTATGGGCACAGCCGTGTTATTAGGTCGAAAGCGATCGTAAACACCGTTATAAACTATAATTTACATTATCGATCATAACTACGTCACATGAAGGCTGAAAAATATCGACCGGGGGTTATTCAGCATTAAAGGCACTTACAATATTTTTAAAATATTACCCCATAGGTGATGGGGTGGTTCCATTTTCCTCCACAAAAAAAGGTTGGTTTCCATTTTTTCCAAATTATTTTCGACTAAATTTATGTCTATTTTCTTCCAATATTTTAGCAAATATTTTTGTTGTAGTATTACGTTCCGTTTTATAAAGATAGACTAAAGTTAGGACACATTTTACATTCTAGTATCGGCTATCTATATCAGCCATCGATTAAGCCTAATAAAGATACGTACATATAACATACATTTCTTTAAACAGGTATTCACTTGTTGTTGAAATGTCCAATAATTATAAAAAAATATAATATTATAGTCAATCTATTTTTTTTTCTTATGCATTAATTATTTGTTTTAACTATTTTATTATTTTATTTTATTATTTATTAGAGGAAAATGGACAGTGGAGGAAAACGGTATCTTGTTTTTGGAGGAAAATAGCTACGGCCAAGTGATGTGCTCGTATACCAGTGGAAAACGCTGCAAAAGCGTCTGTCACGCTACGAACTTTCCTACTTTCTAAAGCCCGATGGCAAAATATTATAATAATAATAATAATAATAATAATAATAATAGTAATAATAATTTAATGGTATGTGGCCGTTTCGTTTGGTAACATAACGCAATATATTATACCACGCATAAAAATGTATATGGTGTCGGGCGTGGGCCATGTAGATATACGTCACCGTATACTGTCATACTGATCCTGGTCATGCATATACCTACGCGCGTAAACACAACCTAGTTGCCCTGTATTATACAATTGTAATATAATAATAGTTAAGCAAAAGTAAATGAACGATCTTACAACTCACAGCAGATAATAAAAAATGTAAAGAATTAAGTGTTAGGTATATAAAAAGGTAAAAATCGATATAAATAGTAGTTTAGTTCATGCACAAAATAACTCGGCTATGTAAATATAAAAGTTTATTAGAGAATCAATTTTACTTGTCGATTTGAGTTCGTATGGCTACTTCACGTCTTGACGTACTTGTATAGGTATTATCTAGATTGGCAGTGGCTCACTGCTCGACAGCTTGATAATTATATATGTATCAAATATATTAGCAGAACTGCAGAATTAAGTACCTATTCCAACAGAAACAATTAACTTAGATTTTTTAACTATTACTTATTTGGTAGTAATGATATGACTATAACTTTGTTATGTGATACGCCGATATCAATGTGTTCACGAATATAAAATAATAATTAAAATTTTTATTTTAACGAATTAATTGATCACTAAGTTATGTATTATTATGAATTTGAATACGCATGAGAACAAACAGTACCTATTTTACAATTCAAAAAAATCATAAATATTCATAATTGGGATATATGTATTATCCCACATATAATGATTGTAAAGAGGGATGGAGTGGCCGAGTGGACTAAGGCGTCAGTTGCGCCTCGCACCGTCGTCGGTTCGAACTCGGCTACGAGTGGCATTTTTCTTCGGGCAGTCATGGACCACGGTGTCTGGGTAGTGAGGCCGCCATCCCCCACCTGAGCATGGCAGATATCTACAGATGCCCACTTAAAAATTCTGCAAAAACAAAACACACACTACGTGTTCAAAACCTACAGTACCCTCCCCCACAGTTCCCCAGGCTAATGACTACAGTTGTCGAAGCCTCAACCAAAAAAAAAAAGATATAATAAGTTACACTTTTGATAAATATTCCTGTATATGTAAAAATATTTTAAATAATTATAGGTACCAACTGTAAATTGTATTAATTTAGCACAAATATATATTTTCGTGAATAATTCAATTGGTTTCTTTTTTGTGTATTATTAGTAAATGCCAAAACGCTATGTAAAATTTGTTTATAGCGTGCGAAAATATTGTGACTTGTTATTTTGGTTTTTATGTAACTGCTTTAAAACAATTTATATGAGTGATTTATTTTCGTAAATTTTATGAATTTTGTAAAAATTTGAAATTTAAACGTTTTTCTAAGAAAATTGATTAAGTATTTTTAATATTTTGTAATTTCTGTAGGAACAACTTATGAGGTACTTTGTATTTCATTAAAAATGTTATTATGCTTAAAACGAATAAAAATAACATGATAACCTAACTGTCTTAACTATTTAATTTTAAAACGGGAGACTCAATTTAAAACTGACTTGTTATTTATATACTCGTAAAAAAAATAGGACCTAAGTAAATAAAAACCACGAGTAAGTACTAAGTTAAAAAGTTAAAATCGATTTTTCTTTGACTTAATAACTTGTTAATGACTAGATCTTGGGTAGTTGGATTATAATTATAATTTACTATAGTATATAGTTATCACGCCGAGGACTCCAAACATTACTACAGTACATCTATTACGAGTACCTTCATCACTTAAATTACGAGCGCACCTCTTATTATTTAGGTAATTACTATCGCATCGAGATATTTCGAAGACAAAAAGATTAATAGGTATACCATCAGTACGGTTGTGGTTACATAACATATTATAGCAATGAATAGTGACGTCGGTCATTCAACCACAGACAATAAGTCGAGTGGACGCCAAATCATTTTCAACCTAATATTAAATGATTCAATTTCCTTTACTCCCCTCCCTTATTAGTGTAATTACTAAACCATATATTTTCTTTATCAAAATCAAGTTCTTTTGAAAATCTCTCCTTGTACTTTGTAGACGTCATTGCACGTAGGTACTACCATATTGTAGTATCCAGAAGGTACCTACATATTTATCGTAATAGAACAATTATTATTGTCACCTCTTATTATTATTATTGTCGGTTCGTCGTCGAAGTGTAACATGTCGACGCCACGTGGTGTACGAGCGTACGCGTAAGGCGAAGGCGGCAGCAGTTAGATTTTTTTTCTTTAGAAAGTCGATGACGGACGATACACCGCACACACGCCGGTCTAAAAGTAAAAACCAACTATAGTCTTATACATCAGTTAAGGTGAAAAACAATAACAACAACAACGACGACGATGGCACCGATATTTCAAGTCGCATACGAAACTTTAAGCCGTTAGGGTGTACGAATTCGGAATTTCGACGGAATGCAAGTGCGTACGCATTCTATTGTATATTATTAAGACCGTGATAGTTGTAATATACCTAATAGAAAATGCACTATGCACATTGAATTTAAATGTTGTGTTTATATGGTAAATACTAATACCTAGCTTGCTAGTTTGTTCACACAACCACAATGCACTCATTGCACTCTCTCTATACGTGATGCACTATACATTTTTTTTTTATAGATTCGACTATTGTTATTCGTTAGGCTTAGATGTACAAGGTCGTCAATTGTTTTGGCACTTGTGTTCTCAATAATGCAATTCTTTAAATTTCTAGCGACACGGGTTTTAGACACACGATATTTATTATAACAATTATTATTATTTGTATAGTCGTATAAGATGATTATATAGAAAGGTCTGCGTGTACCGTACAAAACCTTTGATAATTTTTCCGACTAATGTTTATGTTATATTACATAACTATTATAATAAAACAATGGGCAATTTTTAAATGTGATAAAAAAATCATAAGATTAAATAAAAATCGATTATAACTTATGAATAACCTTATGTAGATTTCCAATAACGAATAAAACATGATTATTCATAAAATTTAAATATATATTATTTATTAATTAATAGTTAATGTCGAATACATGTCGTTAACCACCGTATGAAAATATTAATTTTCAATTCTGAGCTGAGCAATGGATGTATTGGCTCTACATATTTCTTTTAAATTGGTGTTGTGTCGGTCATCGCTTATTGGAGCAATTAAAATAATTTTAAACTCTGAGGGTGGTTTCTGAGAGAAAGTTGAATCTAATTAGTGAAAAATTTCCAGTACTTTTCAAAATATTCAGGAAAACCAACATAATTTAGTTGAGATTTAACAGAATTAAAAATACTAAAAGCCAACAATAATTGAGCAAAAATACAATCATAATAATAGGTATTAATAAAACTCTTCGTAGTTACACTATAAAAAGTAGAAGAAAAACTAGCGGGCGGTCACTGTTATCCCGCATCAGATGACCACGACAACGGACATACCTCTTTCACTGTGTCACCTTCGATTATGATGACGGGCGAGTTTAGGTTGCCCCTGATATTCAGAGTCCGTAGTTACCACATACTCACCGCAACCGGTGGTCGACCACCACTTCCGGGACCATCTTGTACGTTTAACGTATTATAAGGAAGTTATAGTCGTGAAGTGCTTGACCAGTACAACTCTAACCTCTTCCTTTTTAGCGTGGATGTTTGACGTTTGCAGTGTCCTAGAAGTGTACTTGCGAAAGGCGGTCGTGTTGGATACGTTGATGTGATTTTACTTGATTTGACGCACCCCTCATGTTCTTACCACTCCACAACTCAAAAAAATGTCCTCCCACCACATTTTTTATTAACAGCTACGCAAAAAGTTTTAGTCCGATTACTGAATACAGTGGCAAAACGAACCTAAAATAACCCACATTCAACCTAAAATTGTGTCTCAGTGGTGTACACGAACGTTTTGACCGTGATCGGATAGTCGATGATGTCTGTCCGTCTATGCCCTCGTGATTCTGAAGTTTGTAGTCCAATTACTCAACTCAGACAGTGTGATCGGTCAAATGCCAGACATCCATCACCAACCGCAGGGTGACCCGACGGACCCAACCACTGGAAAAATGTATCCAGGTCAAATGGCTGCTCAACGACACGTGAATAATCGCTGCTAGATCGGCTGAAGGAACGCTTTTTTCGTACTCCACAGCGGTGCATGGTTGTTTGCATGATCATGAATTATCATGGCGTCCATCGAGCGTCCTTCAATATGGTCAGGTAATCCCGCGAGCAACACTCTGTCCAGTTTCCAGTTGTTCTCGGTTTTGAGGAAATACATCATTCACATTACATGGCAAATACGTATAGACTTGAGCACACATATAATATATTATAGAGTAGATTTATTGGTAGTTTTGTTAGAATGTGTATACATTTTGGTTTGTTTCAGAATTTCGTATTCTCAAAAATGTTATTCATAAAACAATTACTTACGACATGATTTATATCACAATATAGGTAAATGTACATATTTTTATGGGCAAACGCTAAATCTGTGTACCGTACACAATTTCTAAAAGTTTAAAAACATAATTTTATCGTGTAGGTCAGCCTTGTTTGGCGTACAGTTATAGGTGGGGCACAAATATTTTACCCAATCATCATAACTATGTAACCATAAAATAATGTTTTTTTTTGCAGTAGTACGGATGTCAACGCGGATGATAAGATGCAGGAAAAAAGAACTCGGATACAATTCGTTTGTGTCCTGAGTCACCGTGTGACAGTACGGAAATATTGTAAACAATTTGTGTAGTTGATCGGTGGAATTGTGTCTAGCGTGCACAATCGTATTTACGAGTTATTCATAGGCGTAAATAGCCCAAATTTTTTTAAACTGCTAACTTTACATTTCATTCTGACGGGTTAATTAATAGTTTCATAAAAATCAGTAGGTACTTCCAGTTCGGAGTGACGATGATGATACACAATAGTTCCGGCGTTGCACGGGCACTGGCACGGGTTTCACCAGAAGATGTTTATGTAGGTTAAAAAAAAACCTTTAGTTTAAAAAAGTTAAATTCAAAAATAATTTACTATTCAAAACAAAATGATTTTTCCATGTTTATAAAACAATTTTTGGTTAAATATTTAACAGCCATTAAAACAAATATTTGATCTAAATTTATCAAATTAAAATGTAATATAAATCTAAAATTAATATTATAAAACATTTTAATTACAGTACAATACAAAAATAATATATTACTTACTATACATTTTTGTACAAAAAATAAGTACACGATATTATCGTTCGATAATTGGGCTAACTTCTTATGCACTTCTATACTCGTTTACATAATAAATTACTAGTGCTACACATTTATATCACTATTTTTAAACACATTATTATTAACTAATGTACAATATTAATTACATGCTTAAATATAACATAATAATTATTATAATATACATTTCATACAATTAATACAATAAAGAGAAAAAGTATATAAATTACCTACTACCTAATACAATTCACATTTTATAATAAATCTACATATTATCTCACTAAGTATTGATGTTTAAAAATACCTCCTTACATTTTAATAATCAAACAAATAATAAATAGATACGTTAAAAACGATTAAATTGTTAGTTGAAAATGTATTTCTTTGTTTGAGGAGTTTACACATAAATAACTATCATGATATTAATAATATTATGAATAATGCATTATAATAGTGCATTCTTGTTTAATAGGACGTGACAAAAAAACTATAGTGAAGTAATTTGTCGGTTTGAATCTTCTGACATAACGAAAGTTTTCTCTAAACACGCGTTATTTGATATAATATTATATACAGCGTATTATATAATATATGTACTTGCATAATAAATAATATTATAAATATAAATTTAAACCATTCAGATATCTAGTCTAAATATCTAATGAAAATTATAAATACAAAAATACAACAATTTAACAACATCGATAACAATAACAACAACAAAAACAATAACAATAATAAAATACATTAGAAATCACATTTTAAAATCGTAGGAAGAAGAAGAAGAAGACACATCAGATGACAGCCGGTTATTGGACGACTATGACGACCAATCTTTTTTGATCATGTCGGCGCCTTTTTCACCGATCATGATGACGGGCGCGTTGGGGTTGCCACTGATTATGTTCGGCATGATAGAGGCGTCTACCACCCGGAGACCATCGATGCCGCGCACTCGCAACCGGTGGTCGACCACCGCATCGGGGTCCGTGTCTGGGCCCATCTTGCACGTGCCGGCCGGATGGTAAATGGTGAACGTGAAGTGCCTGAGCGCGCATTCCCAGTACTCGTCGCTGAACAACTCGAACTTCTTGCACCCCGGCATGGGTGTTAGTAGCGGCCTGGAGTTGTATTTGCGAAACGCGGCTGTGTTGGACACGTTGAACGCGATCCGGATGCCGTCAACCAGCACCTGTACGTCTTCCCGGTGCGCGAAATAGTTGGGCTCGATGATCGGATGCGCCAGCGGGTTCTTGGATTTCAGCCGCACCCATCCGGAGCTTTTGGGACGCAACAGCAGTGGCAGCAGCGTCCACGTCTCGGCGTTCACCAGCGGCTTGTACACGGTGTTGTACACGGCGTCCCGGAGCCCGGTGATCTTCCGTATCTGATCGCCGTCTGAGTTGACGGAACTGGGCGCGAAATGGAACTGTATGTCCGGGAACTCACCCGATGGGTCAGCGTACCTGGTGTTGACGAACGCTAAGCCCTCAACGCCGCTGGATGTCAGCGGGCCACGCTCGTTCATTATGTAGTCGAGGGCTACGGACGCGGAGGTGAACCGGGACTTTTTGAACGTGATTGGATCGTCGATGAGAAACGTCAACCCACCCAGACCCACGTGGTCCTGCAGATTGTGGCCCACTTTCAGATCAACGACTGGCTTAATGCCCAGTTCGGTCAGGTGGTCGGCCGGCCCGACGCCCGACACCATGAGCAGCTGCGGTGATCCGATGGCACCCGCCGAAAGTATCACTTCCTTCCGGGCGGTAACCGTGCGCCTCTTGCCATCCCGGAGGTACGTGACACCGGTCGCTCGGAGCTTACCACTGCCACCATTACCACCGGAAAAATGTATCCGGGTCACTTGGCTGTGCATGGACACATGAATGTTGGGCCGTAGTCGGATCGGCCGGAGGAACGCTTTGGCAGTACTGCACCGGCTGCCTCGGCGCGTGGTGGTCTGCGTGAGCATGAACCCGTTCTGGTACTGACCATTGATGTCACGGTTCTGATAGCCCAGCTCCTCGCCAGCGGCAACGAACGCTGTAGCCAGAGGCGTCCGCCACGGCGCCTCCGACACGGTCAGGTAACCACCGCGTGCATGATACTTGGTCCTGGCCAGGTATGGGTTCCGGTTATCTTCGGATTTGAGGAAGTACGGTAGTACGTCCGCGTAGGCCCAGCCAGGGTTGCCAGCCGCGGCCCACAGATCGTAGTCCCGTTGGTTGCCCCGCACGTACACCATGGCGTTGAGCACGCTGGAACCGCCCAGCACTTTCCCGCGGGGCCAGTTGCACCGATCGTGTACCATGGCCAAGCAGTATGGGTTGTCACTGGAAGGCGGCGCTGTTTTGTACTGCCAGTCCATATCGGATAGCTGCAGGTAGCCGACGAACGAAGGAACGTCCGATATCTCCGTCTCGTCACCACCGGCCTCCAGCACCAGCACCGTCCAGTTTTGCATTTCCGACAACCTGTTGGCTATTACGGCCCCAGCTGAGCCCGCACCCACCACTATGAAATCGTATTCATCTCGCACCTGAAATAACATTATCACATTAGAGTTTAATTACAATTTACACGCTCGTTGATATATTCTTTTTTATTTGGCTGTGCATCGACTACTATAAATTCTTGCCCATAAAATCCTACTTGAAAATAAAAATTGACCTCAACACGGACAACTATTCTTGTGAAATAGAAAACATACATAATTAAAATGTATAACATAGGTACCTAAGTATTTGAATTTATTTGAATTTTTTTTTTAAATTATGCATTATTTTAATAATTATAAGACATATATATATATTTTTCAAGGTATGTTCATAACATCATTGCTTTGTAAATTATAAGTTTGACACTTGCCAACCATTGTTATTCTTGCATACATATTTGTAGATACGTGTTTTTCGATTTTATTAGTATCATACTCGTATTATAGGATTATAAAATGATTTATGTTTCATGAATTTGTTTATTTCAATCTAACATTTTTTTTCAATGTCCATGTAAGTGGAAATATAATGTAACGTATAAAACAAGTCCTGTGTTCATATTCAAAGTAGTCCTAATTAAATAGTCCAATATAATATATTCCAATGAACCAGTTGTTTACTGTGTGCAGACAGCAGACGTATTGTCGGCACACAGAGGATAAGCCATCATAAATGCTAGTCGGCACACCTGGTACGTTTTTCGATAGCCACCGTCATCACTGAAGCAACCAGTATCCCGGTCTTTAAACCTATCATTTTCTTCGTAATTTTTACTTTTTACCAACCTCTATAGTATTGTTGTTTGAAACCCATTTTATAAGCAATTATTCACATTATAAACATTTCATTGTATGGATACTTAAAATGCAATACACTATAGTCTATAATGTATAAGTAATGGCAGGCGGACAATTTAAGAAGAGTTATCACTGTTATATGTTTGATGTATGAATGCATCGTAATAATATAATATAATGTACTTACTGCCTACTGGCTTAATTTTTTTTACCAATTATTTTGTTGAACAGTTGGTAATTTTGTCGATAATCGTTTAGTAACACATCAATACTGGAACAATGATTGAATAGCAGGATAATAGCAAACTGTACCTCCTAGTTTTTACATTCATCGATTAAAACGTTAACGATTAACCTATACCACCTGGGGCGAATTTTATATTTATATACAAAACACAGCTACAATAGCGATCTATTGTAGAGAGTTTAAGTTTGAGAGGCAAAGGAATCTGAAACTTATATAGTTACTGGAGACAATAGAAATATAACATACATTAAAATCAACTGAAATCAAATTACAAAGAAAGTAGATATTTTTACATATTATAAAATACGTATAAATGAGTAATAAGTACCTTTTGAACAAAATATTTTTTTTGAACATTTTGGCTTGGTATAAATATGCCATATGCGGCTAGAATATAAAATTAGAAATATTTTGTATATTTGCAGCATAGAATGACTACAACAACAAAATCGTATTTATTCAATAATTATCAAAATAATATTTTTTGATTTCTGATAATATTTAAAAAAAATTAAAATTAATATTGCTTCATTATTTTTGTTTTGTTTTAAGCTTAAAACTTTCTAAATTCGTACTAAAGCTAATGAATTTATAATGTGATGTTACTTGTTTGCCAATATAAAATTTGTCGTAACGGTATTATAACATTATGTATGATCATAATTCATAATGCATAATAAGTAATGGAATTTTCAACTACATCTGCCAATAGTATATTATTATTCAAAGAGTTGTGTATGTTAATATATAAACTATTTACAATTACATCATAATACCTACTGTTATTTAATTTATATGTAAATATTCTAGCTTAAAAATGAGATTCATGGCCGAAATAAATTATTTAAATAGATTGTAATGATAAATACTTAATCATATAATTCCGATTTTAATAACCTGATTCGAAAAATAGAATTATAAAGTGTTGTTGTTAAATACATATTCAAATCAAATCAAAAAAAAAAATATACATTTAAATAAGATAAAAAAAATATTAAAATAAAAAGCGGTAAAGCAATGACTTTCTATATAAATATTAAATATAATATAATGGTATTATGTTTTCTTCTATTTAAAATCTATAATACAATTTTCTCATACTTAATACCTATGGTTACAATAATACTGACCTGTATTTATGATATCAATTTAATATTTGAATACTTAAGTTTGGTAAGAATAATTTTCCCACATTTAATTACCCTATTTTCATTTTTTTTTTTTTACCAAGAAGCTAATTGCATTATTAACCGTAATTTAACGTATAAATTACCTTCGTGTGAAATTTTTGTAATAGACGCATTAAGGTATTATAGTCTTCAGTAAAGTATCACTTGTCGCGGAGAGTTATATTTTACAACCATTTGAACAGACTATAATATAAATTATGCGCCATAATAGCTATACATTATGCAGAGTACTATAATAGTAGTTAGGTAGTATGAACAGAATTTATTAAGCCAAACCTAATCGTGTTAAGATTTACACACATCATCAAGTATACGTGTTTAGCTCAATAACCAGTATTTTATTACCCGAATGTTGTTCTAATCAAATTCCTTACAGTTTTATAGTATACCTAGTGATAGTGAATAGTGACATATTGTCGTGACAATAATGAATAATGACAATTTAACCACATTTTGATTTGAATTGATACACACATAAAATCAACATAATATTATTGTCTCCAACTTAAAATGATTTTAGTTTATTGATATTATGTAGGTTTTCTTCTTTTTTTTTAAATATTTTAACTTGATATTTTTTTTTAGATTGTTAGGTACATAATATGAATGTTATTAAACCAACATTTTTGACTTCATACATTTGTAATAAATATTAATTAAGTATATGGAGTATGAACTGTTTGAATGAAAAATGAAAGTTATTTGTACAATTGTATAAACATATTATTAATCAACGATTTCATGAATGGCATGTCAACAACAATGTCTAGAGTATGGACGATATATATTATCTATACTTATAGTATATTATAAATTACAACAATGGTAAGATTAACGATATGTGTTATGTATCTAAATATTTACTAGTTTACAAAAGTGGAAATTAACTAGTTGAAATGTAAAAACTAAGTTAAAAAATTTGTTTAACTTTTTAACTTTCTACTTAGTTAATTTTATAATTAATCAGATAATTTAACTAATTAAATAGAGTCCATTCTAAAATTCTAACAATTAAAACTTTATCCATTTAATTAAAAAATAATACATTAAGTTAACATCATGTTAATACATAGATATGAGTATAATATGATTATAGTAATAATTATATTAATACATAAATTATTTTGTTTTTTTTTTTATCACTCTGTAAATAAATATATACAAATATTTAATATTCTTTGATTTCATAATCAATAGTGGACACCGGACATTTTGTAATTGTTAAATCAGCTAAGCCACTATACATACAGTTAGTGTGTAATACTAAAGAATTGTATGATAGGCATTTTTAACAAAATATTAAATTATCATTTAAAAAAATGTAAAGCTATACAATCCTTAATACCACAGGTGGTACATAAAAAATAATAGTTTCTTTGGATTAAGCGCTATGAACAGCTTTACAGCGACACGGGATAACCTTACCTATCAGCATGGATAACAAATAAACTGTAAAACTTACATGACAGACTAAATAAGACGTGTACCTCGAGATATATTTTTAAGACCATGACTACTAACACGATATCTAATAAATCTGATATTATCAAGTAAAATTTCTCATTAGTAATATCTTTATAAGTACCTAATAAAGTAATAACATTGTAAAAAAATAAAGTATGTTGACAAAATCATTAAATTAATGAGAACACAAAATTGAGTAACTTCTTCTTACTGAGTTCAATTAATTTTTTTCTCCATATTCCTTTAAACTTTTGGAGTTAAATAGATTCATTTTTCATTTTTAACGTATAGCTTGAAGTTCTAAACCTTAACTACACTTACTCGAGTTGTCTTATTTTATTATCCGGCCCATTTTTACTAATTTATTAAGTAAATATTTTTATTTATAAATTTGCAAATTGTTTATTATATCATAAAGTGGGTTAAGTCTACAATTTTTTAGTAGGTACATTAAAATGTATACAATTTTTTTGTGAGCCTTGAATCAACTCTATGGTATGACGTTTATTCTAACTTGGGCAGTTGTATATAAATACGTATCAATTGGTAACGCTATATTTTAAATATGATTTATGATTCTAAAGGTACACCGTTAACAGCATATTTTATGACATTCAAAAAAATAGTGTCAACAAATATTTAAGCATAGATTATGGGTATTATTTAGTTATCTATACTATTTAATGTCCAGAAAATAATAAAACACGCAATTAACAAATTAATTATAAATTTATAATTTTTTTTTTCATTCGATATTTGTATCATATTTATTACCTACCGTACCGTAAATTATGTCTATGGTCTAATGAAAATAACTTTCCGTGATGCTTTTTTTTTGTTGTAATTAGTTGTTCAATATTACTGAATTAATTACTAATATCTATAGAAATAATACACTTACTATAAGCATTCAAATAAATTATGGATCAATATTGTACATTATTAGTACATGCGTCGAAGATATTTAAAAAACTAAAATCATAATATTTATTCGTATTCGCATTATAATATTAACTAAGTATCTTTTTTGACTGAATTAGTAAAATTAGTTCACCTGTTAGCTGTCAATATTTTCTTATAGTTATTACTTATTATAATATAATATTTTATATTATCACGTGAAACCGAATGTAAACAAAAAATTCAATTGCACATCATAATAACGTAATTAAATGTATAACCAACAAATAATAATAATAACTAGGTATGTATATGTGTAGGCGTATGTGTAGGCGTATGTGTAGTTCGATGTAAACAAAACTAGTTTGTAGCTGTCTACATTTTCATCAGTATGGTAAATGACCGATAAGATTCTAATAAAAAAAGTTCCTTTCCTTTTTTGGAGTTACCTACATTGTTTTATAATTTTTCGTACACTTTTTGAAATAAAAATAAATTTCATATAACCAAGAGTTGTATTGAAGTATCATAAAATTATGATGGGTAACCGGTTGACGGTTTCTACTAAAGTGGAAAATATTAAAGATCTTGGCTATATTAGCTTAAGTAACTACATAAATATATAATAAAGTACATATGCGTATTATGTACCTTCATAATTATGTAATAATAACAACTTTCGTGTGTATTACGGAACTAACTATAAAATCTGATTTCTAGACGATTGATTATGCGCATTATTGGTAACAAACAAATAATAAATTAATAATTGTATTAATAATATGTTAACCAAAAATAAAATGTTCCGAAAACATAATCCCTCGAGAAGAAGTTTAAAGCGGGTTTAATTTTTATGACACTAAAAATGCCATCAATGTTTTTTTTTTAGAATCATACTTTTAGGTACACAAGCATTCTGTTTACTACCTATTATAGAATAGTATAGGAGAAGTTTCGGAGCATTACGTTTTATGGTTATTGGTAACGAATCATATTATACAGTCATTGATATACCACCGCTATCTTATACATTATACGAGTGACCCTACCTGTAAATTGAAAGGGTTTACGGCAGTGAAAGGAATCTGATTCGGTTATATTGTTATCCGTATAATATGTTATTAAGCGATCATAAAAAAGGATGATGATAACAATAATAGTAGTGTCAACCTCATTTCCAAATACCAAATAAAGACTCTTAAAAAAAAAAAAAAAACATTATTATTTTTGTGTGCAACAAGAATGGAAAAAAATATATTGTAATCCGAAAAAATAGGTATGGGAACACAGCGAGTAACAACAAAAATACTATAGGTAATCTATTGTAGTCGATATTCCAGCGTGTTACCGTACATTATCTGAATGAGGTGCCCTCAAATCGACCGTCATCGAGTAAAATTATTTGATTTTTGGACGTAGATCGTATACACTTGAGGTTAATTCGTCTTCGTTTTATACAAACTAGCATGTTATTGTGGGAACTAGACGGTGACAATAATAAAGAATAATTACAGATTATGATGAAAAATTACCCGAAAGAAAAAAAGAACGGTGAGATTTAAAGTGACGGATGAGTCAATCAGACGATTTATAAACCATAATATTATAATTTATCTGCGGTCGAGTAAAAATCAAATTAATGTTAAATTCCCAAAATCGGTAGGTTAGGACGTAATTCCCAGAACGCATCGGTAAAAAATATAATTCTACCTCTCAAGGGTTAGAAGTCTATCGAAGGGACAATGCAGTCGCTGTGCCTGCAGACGTAGAAACACACCCTAAAAGCTATTGGTGGTGGAGAACGGTGTGCAGGGAATCCGTACATCCCGTGTACATGTTTCTGCTATACCCTGCAGCTCAAATCCAGAGGACCTACGAAAGTTATTGTCGAACGCATAAAACGCGAAGTCACGGGATAAGAGCCTAAGTGTATAAGGACTATGGACGAATGTAATATTTACCTCTTGGACGTCTACCACACGCGACTCGGGGTCGTACATTGAGTACCGGAGGTACGCCAACCCGACGACGAACACGGGAATCATGCCGGCTCCGGTCCACGCGGCGCTGTTCATGACACCGGATATCAACGACGCCATTGCTGCTGCTTTGGATTTTCGGAAAAATGTCTATACGACCTCCGATTGATCTTCGGCACCGGCGTGAACTACGCGTTGAACAACGGCACTAATAATAATCACGTATGAAACAAAGTATAGCACTCGCGTGTTATCGGAAGCGGTCGTACCGTAGTCTTGTCGTGGACAATATCCGTTCGGGGCACAATGACCGACCCGGGCGGTCTTCATGTTTTTATGACGATTTTCCGGTCCGCTGTAGGCACGGACACCGACGACTGTACCTGCACTCGTCCCGGTACCCGGCTTCCACCATCACGACGACTACGACTATTGCTTTCTAAAACCGTAAACGCCAACTAAAAATAATAAAATAACAACGATAATACTACAACTACTATTCTTCTACTACTGCACTCCACTACTGCTACAACTACTACTAATACTATTACTACTAATAATAAAAATAATAGAAATAATAATAATAATAATAGCAAGACGACTATATGGGGACGCGACGCGCTCGAGGACGAGTGAGAGTTCCTCAGAGACGAGACTAGACGACTGCGGCAGTTTCGCCGGGGCCCGAGTCCCACCACCGCGGGAATGCATTTCTATATTGATGTGATATATATATATATATATATATATATATATAAATTACACATTATATTATATTATACGCGCGGAATTGAACGTAGACCGCCACCGCCACCGCCGCGTACGATATTAACGTGCCCGTCGCGTATTACCGTAAGATTTGTGCGTTCAAATTTTTTTTTATATTTCACTTCCCGGCCGACGCGAGTAAATAAATATACGCGTATACCTACGTGAAAGTGGTCACGACCCGGCGGGTTCGGGTTTCGTGTGTATACCTATAATATACCTACGTATAATATTATTATATATATGCGCACATACAAGTTTAAAACACTTTTCGTTTCACTTTATAACGGTCCTTGAAAACTGTGCACGTAATCGCAATCTCCTCTCGCAAATTTTATCGACTACTCGTTTATTAAAATGTACGTTTAAGACGAAAATTAAACATATGCTAATCATCTCTGATTGGTATGACTATCTTCTACGAGTCGTCTATGAAAAGGAATACGTACTTATACCTCCGACTCGTAAGATATATAGGTACTTACGACATTTTACAGATGTGTAAAATGACAATGCTCGATAACTTCTGGGCGGCTAATTTGTATTATGGTTTTTGTTTTTAAGTAATGATTCTAGTACAAGCATTATTATTTAGCTTTTAATTTTAGCATTTTTAAATGTATTTATTTGTATTTAATTGGTTGCATCATAAATTGTCAAGCAGGTTTGTATTATTTAAAGCCATTAATAGGTATTTATAAAATGTATTATTCTTCGTACACAATGTCTATGATTGTTGGTGGTGCTTTCAATTAGGTACGTTGCGTCAGTTACGAAAGGTACTCTACAGTAATGTGTTTTAGAACGAAACATATGACGCATATTGGTTGCGGTACTTTGGTATAAAATTGAAGATGGATGTATTACAGTTGAATCCCACAGACCCTAATTTACACCTAATATTGAGTTAAACAATTTTTTTTTATATAAATCATTTTTGTATTTTCCTACACATTTTATAAATTTACAGTTGTCAGTACACAGTATGTCGTAAAAATTAAAGTTATACTATTTTTCGGAGTATTCAACCTCGCCCCCCAGGCATATTATTTATCCAATTCTTTTTTTAATTCTATAGATCCTGATATTACTATAATCAATCACAGATACGTATGATAAAATAATATATTATAGGTACATATTAAATGTGGACTGTGAATCCAACGAATTATTAACGAACAGAATTCAGCCATAGCCAATAGGTATAAATTACAATTACAAATCAGAATCTGAAATATGTATAAGTAATAAATAATTCTGGAAACTATTACTTGAATCCGGCGGGAGAGTCCTTGGGAAGGTCAGCGCTGGATTAACGTATAGGCAATATAGCATATTATAGGAAATTTCCTCTTGTGTCAAATTGTTCAATGGTGCCAAATATCATCAACTTAATATTAGTAATATAATATATAAATATATATAAATGTATAATGCATGTTATTCATAACTATAATGATTAATAAATAATAGTATAAAACAATATAATTTATTTATATTTTTATATTTTTTATTGCTTATCTATTTTTAATGTGACAACTATTGTAATACATTCGAACTTCTATAGGATACCTTATATTCCAACTGATATGTTATATGTATCATAGGTGGGCATTGATGTAGGGGGGGTTCCGGGACACTTGAACATGGAGGAGTCATGAACCACCGCTCATATATTTTTAAATTTCGCACTACTGAGACAACAGCTGAATCATGACGTACATCACTCCATAAACGTACTTATAGGACAACACAACATTTCAAAATTTTGTTTGATATTTTATCAAGGAAAATATGTTTTAATATTATCAAAGTAAAAAAGCATGTAAGTGGATGTACAGTAGGTTACAAGTGGGTCAATGTATAATTTATATCAGCCTAATTCAATTATAATACAATAATAATTATAATAATATTAAGAACTGATATGTTTACCAACTGAGCTAAGCTCGAATCCCTGTATAATATTGAAATTATTATTAATAATGGATTGTATTAAACTTGAATTCAATGATTGTAGATTCTGAGTGGAACGATGAATGTATTGATTTTACAATGATGTGTGTTTTTTTTTATTTTTTTATTTTTTTTTTTTTTTGTGACTGTCATCACCTTTTAGGACAGTAAAAGTGCTTGGATTTTCTTCAATAATAACTTTTCTGATAGGAAAGTGAATCTAGTGAAAAACAAAAAAAAATTAAGGAAAAACGGGAATTTTTACGCAAAATCTGTTTTCGAGAAAATCGATTTTGGTTTTTGGTACAACACAAAAACAAATGACCGTAGATACTTGAAAATTTTACTGAATGTTTATATTAGCATTTTATATACCCGATAAAATTTTGAAAATAATTTGACTCTTTTTGAGTTGTCTGCGGACATTGTCAGTTTTCAATTTTTTTAGTTTTTTTTTCTACAAATATCAATAAAATTTTATTTGTTGGTTAAAAAAGCTTGAAAATTGAATAGAAGGCTCCTATGTTATTGTTTCAAAGGCAGATGAAAAAAATTAACATGATGATGATATTATTGTGAATAAAGTAATTACCTAACCTATTTACGTGGAGTCTTGTTTTCAATTTTCAATCCTTAGCTATAAAAGTTGAACATTTTATAAATTTTTAACTACAAAATAATTATTAAATTATAAATTTGATAAATTTTGTTAAAATATGAACTTTAAACACTTATAAAAAAAAATTGTGCGTATGTATTTTTAATATTTTTCAACTTCTATTAGAACCATATATCAGGAGCCTTATATTATATTTTCACGTTTTTTTACCCAACAAATACAATTTAATTGATATTTATAGAAAAAAAAACTAAAAAAAACTGATAATGTCCGTAAACAGCTCAAAAAGAGTCAAATTATTTTCAAAATTTTAACGTGTATAGAAAATAATAATATAAATATTCAGTGAAATTTTCAAGTTTCTACAGTTATACGTTTTTTAATTACAACAAAATAAGAAAATCGTTACATACGAAATCGAATGAATATCAAATGTTGTAAAAATATGAATTTCAAACGCTCATAAAAATTTTATTTGACTTTCTTTTAAACATTTTTTTTTAAAGTTAGAAAAACTTATGGATAATCTTGTATTACTTTTCAAATCTTAGATTGAAAAAGAAAAATTTTTATGAATTCTCAACTCAAAATAATTTGATAATTTTCGTGATTTTTTCGTATTTTGTCAATATTTGAACTTTAAATGCTTATAAATAAAAACTCAGTCATGTAATGGGGTTGGAATTGCAATCATACTTGAAAATCAAAACTTAACTTTTAAGCTTCCCAATGGTTGTTCAATATTTTCTGCGGAAGCTTTGGCAATTCTAAAAGCCATAGAAGTAATAAACACCTCACCACACACCAGTTTTTTAATTCTCAGTGATTCCCTCAGCGCCATAAACAGTGTTAAAAACAAAACTCACCCCGGCGACATTGCCACCCTCATCCAAAATGAAATCGATGAAACTAAACAAAAAAAAAAAATTATACTAACATGGATTCCAGGGCACTCCGGTATCTCAGGTAACGAAACTGCGGATACATATGCTAATATGGCCATCTCTGACATGAACACGCCATTACTAGACCTCATAACCTACGATGACTTTAAAAGCTCATTGAAAACTTATATTAGAAAAAAATGGCACTTTTCCTGGAATAGCCAGAATACTAAATTAAACCAGATCAAGTCAACAACTTCCAGTTGGGATAATCCCAACCTCAATCGAAAAGAAGAAACCGCCTTAAATCGTTTAAGAATAGGACATACTAGACTTACCCACGGATATCTCATGTCCAATGATGAACCCCCCTTCTGCGAAGCCTGCGGCCAACATCTCACCGTCAAACACATATTGACAGAATGTCATGTTTACGACCAGGAGCGAATGGACCTCAACTTGACCGGAACCCTCGACTCAACTCTCGGACCACAGCCTGATCAGAACAAAAAAACGCTTAAATTTAATTAACAAAATATAATTGTATCTATGAACCCTATGTATATTATCTAAACTGTTATTAAGAATTGTGAACTAATGGCCTTTGCTGCCGAGTTGTTATTAAGATCAATAAAAAAAAAAAATAATAAATAAAAACTGTGACTAAGGATTTTTAATATTTTTCAAATATCATTGTAACAATATAGTAGGAGCCTTGTATTAAATGTTCAAGATTTTTTACCCAACAAATACAATTTTATTGATATTTGTAGAAAAAAAAACTAAAAAAATGGAAATTGAAAATGTCCGTAAACAGCTCAAAATAAGTAAAAATATTTGAAAAATGTTATGGTGTATAGAAAATGCTAATATAAACATTCAGTCAAAATTGCATGTACCTACGCTCATTTGTTTTAGAGTTACACCAAAAACCAAAATCGATTTTCTCGAAAACAGATTTTGTGTAAAAATTTCCGTTTTTCCTTAATTTTTCTTTTGTTTTTCACGTCGCTTTTGAAAACTACTAGGAAATTTTTTCTTTTAACCCCCCAAAGTACCAACTAGATTCACTTTCCTATCAGAAAAGTTACTATTGAAGAAAATCCAAGCACTTTTACTGTCCTAAAAGGTGATGACAGACACAAAAAAAAAATTAAAAATTAAAAAAAAACACACATCATTGTAAAATCAATATATTCATCGCTTCACTCAGAATCTAAAATGGTTGTTATAAATAAATCCAAAATGTTTTTTTGTTATTGTTATCTATTTATAAAAAATGTTTAGGTATAAGAATATTACATAAATAATAAATTGTACTTATTGTTCCTAGAATTAAAATTGTTATGCCTTTACAAACATAACAAATTATATTCATGACATTTTTTGATAGGTTCATATCTCCCAGTTCTTTATTTTAAGTCCCCACCGAGCAGGGAGATTTGAGTCACTTTCCAACTTTAAGACACATCACCAATAGCACTCATGGTTATAAATATAGAATAATATGGAATTTATTATAAGTTTATATAAAACCATGCTTTCTTTAAACATAAATTCCATTTCTCTATATTGATTACGAAAGAAATTATAAATTATAATTTCTAAAAAGTGGTTCAATTGTCCCGGATACGCCCTATGTTGTGTATGTGAACATATTTAAAAAAAAGTGATGTAGGAATGATGTGATTTTTATTTAAGTATTGGAGCGCAAACAAAATTATTGTCAATACCTAAGCACATTTTTTCTAGACTGGATTAAATGTCCATTTTGACAAATTAAAGCATTTTATCATAGATAAAAAGTGTGATAATATTGGTATTTACTAGTAACGTTATTGAAGTTTTCAAAAATATTTTAATTTTAAAAATGTTGAGTAAAATACATATGTATTTAGTTGATTTTAAATTTAAATTGATATGAATAAAATATAACTTATAAGGACAACAGTTTGAAATTATTAATAATATTAAACTATACATAGTTACTTAAATTGCCTATTTGTAACGCCTTGAAAACGAACCGTCCGAGTCCATCCGAGTCCATCCCATAAAAGTTAGTTTTCATATATTAACAAGAACAAAAATATAAGTTTTAATACTTATTTATGTAAATAATAAATAGTTGAATTTATTTATTATAAGCTCATTAGTTTTATTTGTATTCATAACTTGACGGATTATTAGATTGATTTTAATAACCGATACGTACCAATGCACCATGATAGGTAGGTATTCAATGTTCACTATCAAATTGTAATTATTATGAACTATCACATACCATTTATAACATAATTTGTATAAAGTGCATATAACTTATACTAAAAAGGTATAAGGTAACTGGAAAAATCTATGATAACATGTTATTATGTTTTCATTAGAAAGCTTAATTATTATAAAATATGACAATTAAATAAAGGAATAAAATATATGATGTTTAAAATTAAAATTTAAGTTTCTGTATTTAATTATATTTTTCATCATAATAATACGTCGATATTTAACTCCCAGTTAAATCTGATATTAAAAATATAACCATTGAGTATCAATAAAAATCTATTCTCAATGAATATATCGATAAAGATGGAATATTGTGCATTATGAATAACTTTTACGGAATTACTACATTTAAAAATATTATTATCTAGGTACCTATTAAAACAAATGTGATGTAACAATGTATCATTGTAGATTAATTCAATCTTAATAATTCATAATACCCAATAATTATATAAATACATCAAATACCTCAAATAATTATATAAATACATTTTTCTGTTATAAGTATATAGGTACATATGGTCTTATAATGTAATTTACTCAAAAGTCATGTTCATAATATTTTGATTTACAGTGTCAGTTAACAAATACTACTAGTTATATATACAACAAATACAAAGAAAGTATAATATAAATGATTAAATACATTCTAATACAATGTGTAAGTATACAACAGATCTATCAAAGTGGTTCACAATTAAGTATAGTAAACAATAAGAAATATAATAGAAATAATAATAATACTAATATTTATATCCAGACTAGAGTGAATGATAACATACAATTAGTTTTGATAAGTTTGTCAAGTAATTCAACATTTTGTTAAAAATGTTTTAATAAAAAGGATTAAACCATAAATGTGATTTTAAAGACGTAGAGAAGAAGTTATCCATAAAAATAGTATAATCATAATAGTCGTTTGATCTTATAATTACATACCTATACGTTTTTATAAAAATTGAGCAACACAACTTTACATTAGTATTGAGATGATCTAGGGCTTAACCTAATAGGCTTCAGATCTCAGATGGTAATATTGGCTAACTAATGGTAATATTCGCACTCCTTCGTCTTCTCCTTCTCGTGTCAACGCCATGCCAATAATTGATTATCATGTCAGAACCTTTCTCGCCAATCATTATTGTCGGGGCATTTATGTTACCATTGGTGATCTGAGGCATAATGCTGGCGTCAATCACTCGCAAGCCCTGAATTCCATACACTCTGAGCTTGGGATCGACTACGGCTAATGGATCGGTGGGCGGTCCCATTTTACATGTGCCTGAAAAACATATATAATATGATGAGAAACGTGAATATATAATATGATATTGAATCGATTAAATTAGATAAGTTTTAACTAATTATCTGCACGCCGTTGCTAGTAGGTAGCAAATTAAATAATGTCATTGGATTTACACTGTCTTAAACTTCACTAGATGTAAACAACTCATATTTTGAACACAATCATTTTGTTGGTGGTTTTGATAAAATATAATATTAGATAAGTCTAAAATTATATCTCATTATAATAATAATAATTGTTTTATTTTCTGTAACCAATGGCAACCCTAAGCATACAAAACAGTATTCGTTTTTCGTCAACAGCATTTGATGTGTCATGTGTGCCCCTTTTTAAAAATCTAAATTTAAAAATTTGTCTTTGAGGTCCACAGCTTCGGGTATAGAATTATATGTATGTACCAAATTTCAGAACCATGAATGCGTTTTTTTTTCGCACAATATACTGCAACGTATAAAATGATAATATGATGTCAATATTATATAACGCGTAAGCATATAAAGAAATATATCATCTGTATTCGAAAACTCAATGCGTATTGTCTGAAAATCATTTTCCGTTTGGCAACGTTTGACGTGGTAAAAAAAAAAATAAATAGATTGTGGCACCGATCGACGGGCCGTACTTACCAGACATGTGGTATATGGTCATGGTGTACTGACGTATCACGCACTCCCAATACTCGTCGGTGAACAGCTCGAGGGTCTTGCAACCGGGCACCGGCCTGGAGTGGAATCGGGCGCCGAATCGTTTCATGGCAGTCGTTTCACCCACCGCCACCGCTGCTTTGACGCCCTCGCGCAGCACCCGCAGATCGTCCGGGTGCGAGAAATAGTTGTGGTACAAAAGTGGGTACTGGTGTGGGTTGTTGCTCCGGAGCAGTATACGACCCCTGCTCTTGGGCCGCAACAGCATCGGAAACACGCCGAACACGTCCTTGTTGCTGAGGTCACCCAGCAGCTCGTTGTAGAATTCGTCACGAAGACAGTGCGCCTTTCGGGCTGCCGTCCCGCCGTCAGAGTTGGTCGACGTGGACGTCAGCATGAACTCGATGTCCGGCCAGTCGTCCGATTGGTTACCGTATTTGGTCGTGATAAATGCCACCGTCTCCAATCCTATGGACGACGTCAGTGGTCCTTCGCCAAGCACGGCATACCTATATATAGCAGACGTTGTAAAATTAATATAAGAACATACATAATCGTGCGAAATACTGAGTTTTTGATAACTGTAAATCTCAAAACTGTTAATATTAATATTTAATACCAATGTCATACGTATCAGAACTCGGAAGACAGATTGTATAATTTAAAAACTTGCCACAGTCATATAATATTATAATGATATAGTATGCGTTGTACCGCTATTTTTGTAATATATTCTGCCATTCAGTTCTAAATAATTTTATTCAATGAATAAACGTCCTGTATAGATATCGCACCTATAATAATATTACCGTTTTTTCGACGATATATTGCAACATGAAATAGCGCGTCATAGCGATTGCGATATTTCAAATATTTTATGTTTCGTGATTAAACTTTAATCACACTACTGATTTAAAATATTCTGATCGAAAGGATTCAACGAAAAACCAATAAATTGGTGTTTTAAGGACGGCTTAAAAGGTTAGCACCAAGATCAGCTAGGTTCGCTCCACTACTGCAGATCAAAATTCTTACATCACATTGTGATATATTTTCAATTTTTCTAGAAAATATAATAATGTTATTTTCAGATAATAAGTATTTTGAAAATATTTGAAGTTTTAAAATATATAGGCATAAACAGTTTTTTTAATTTAGAAAATTTGCAGTTTTCAAGTTTTTTAATATTCGTTTAAAAATCTATACCTTAATACACCTATGACGAATCATTAGTATAAAATGTGGTGATGCGAGGGAACGACTGCTCTTAACACCCACCCGAATTTTATAGCCTCTGTTTAGTGTTAGCCGTTAGGTAAGTACCTACTTATCTTTTTATATTATATAAATTTATGTAACATAATAGTTATAAGTGTCTTATAAATTACGTCATAATTAAATGTGTCTATCGTTAATGTTATTACACTATAGGCTACAGAGTTTAGTCTGTAAAATTGTTTTTCAAAGTTAGATTAATTTTTAAAATGGTATAATGAGGCGTTTCGAGGAACTAACCTAACCTAACCGCGTACTTAATAGCAGTGTCTTACTATCATTCGATTTCTTTTTAGATTTAAAAATATATTTTCATTTTACCTCAATGCTGCCGGTATATTGACTACACGGTTCATGACCAAGCTGACTGGATAGTCGATGGGGAAGACCAGACCGCCAACGGCCACATGGTCCATAAGGTTTTCACCGACACCCGGTGAATGATGGATTACCGGTACATTGATACTTCTCAGGTGTTCTTCCGGACCGATGCCTGGAATGTTAAAAAAAAAAAACTAGTGGCATAATCATTTTAATTGTACATACGATCTATACGGTCTGCGAGCAAATCGTCATCAGGAGCCGGATTACCAAACGGTTGCTTTCACCGCGTGGTAAAGTCTCTATACGCGGATCCCCTTGTGTATACGCGTATCTACTCACGTAGACACGGAAAAAAACCGACCACATATTATATTGCATTATTATGTATGCCTCTTACAAACGCATACGCAAAGTTGTGCAATTTCAAATATGAGTAAAGTCAGTTTAAAAAAAAATAAAAAAAAGGTTCAATGTTAACAAGAATTTAAATGTTTTCACCATTTTACGTTCAATGTTACAATGGTTATTTACATTTTTCGTTTAACATTTTAATAATATATATTTTTGATTCTATGTAATATATTTATATATTATAAAATCAGTGGTATCGTATTATATTATATTATCGTAGACGAATATTACAAAACAATAAGTAAAGAAGTATTTTACAAATATGTGTTTTGAGCAAAAATATATTTTATAGTATAATAATATGTAACCAATCAAAATATGTTTTTCTGTTTGATTTGTTTCATATTAGATAGTTAAATATTTTTATAATAATTTTAATTTTTCTTTTATAGTTATTTAGTCCAGTTATTTGCTTACCGTTTTAAATGCACTTAAAATATCAATAGTTTTTTCAAGCAAGTATTACGTTATGATTATAATATGGCAGATGATATTATAATATGATGAAATTATGATATAACCACGAATCCTCACCCGAGAGCATAAGCAATTGAGGACTGTTGATAGCGCCCGCAGATATCACGACCTCTCTCTTTGCCAACGCAACCCGCTTCCGGCCGTCCCGTTCAAACTCCACGCCATAAGCCCGTTTGCTGTCCTGGTCGATGAGAATTTTGGTCACATGTGACCATAAGGCCACGTGCAGGTTCCTCCGCAGCCTCACTGGTTGCAAAAATGCCTTCGACGAACTGCACCGGTAACCCCGGCGCATCGTGAACTGGTACAGTCCGTATCCGGTCTGGATGTCGCTGTTGGTGTCGCGAATCTCGTAACCCATTTCTTCGCCGGCTTGCAGGAAAGCGATGCCTGTAATGGAATGCAAAATCAATTGTTAGACTCAGAAATCAGTAAAAACGTAAGCGGGTAAGCAATGACATCGGCATTGAGGTAATTATATAATTAGCGACCACTTGTTAACAGCACAGATAACAATTTGATACGATTTCTATGGAAGCTATAAGATTTTACAATATGCGAGTGCATTCAAACTTTTCTACGAAAGCCATCATAGAAAACTCAACTATACATTTGTGGAGCCCCCCCCCCCCCATAATATTAGCACGGCGAAATTCGTATGCATTGGCGCATTACTTATCAGTATTGACATTTCGGCAATAATACGGTTGCAAGTCATTTATGCCATTTGCGGAGTGCGGACAACAGTCTCGCGACGATCAAAATGAATCCGATACATAATAATTGTATCAGTCTACTATTATAGGCAGACACGATAAACGGGTTTGAGCTGCAAGTCATCTGATTAAATCACTCATGGCAATAGCATTTTAATATCGATCTCTTTTTATTTTTATTTTTTTATATCAACGCACAACGGTACCTATTACGTGTCAAATGTTACAATCCTAATAATAATTTTATTTTTATGTGCATGTATTATTATTATTATTTTAATATCGATACCCCATACCAGTTAATCTATTTTAATCTCTTTAACACCGAACTATTATATTTTATAGATATCGATCAATAAAATAAAATACTGCTAATAGCGTGTTTAAAAAACAATTTATCCAGTCAGTAAAATTATTGTAATGATATTATTTTTATTATGAGACTAAAAACAATTTTGATTCCAAGTATTTATCGCATTTCGATAAAAAATAATAAATACTATATTTAGTATAAGGGCTTATTTCTCAACGAAATTATTCAATAATCAATTCTATAACAGTTACTCTTTTGTTTGTAGTAAAAAATTGTTAGTTATGATGATAATATAAGCGATAGTTACATCTAACATAGGTACTATGTTGAATCATTACTTTGTTAAGCATGTCTTTTATTGTTCTTAATACCAATATAACAAGCTGGATTGTATCATCAGTTATTAATTATCATGTTTAATTAATTAATTGTAGTTAACACAGTATAAAAATGAATTGTTAATGCTTCACACGTGTCGTCGCAATATTAGGTATTTCATTGGCCGTGTAACCAATATTACCAATACAATAATAATGTGACATATTTACGCTGTATTCGGTTATAAAAGCATCTCGTTTAGTAAGGCGATGCATCCAATCCAAGGACAAGTATTGTGGTATGGAATATGTATTATTAAGACAAAAAAAAACCCGCCCACTTTTCACATTTCTCAACCGTTCACATAAATATCAAATTGCCATCTACTCGTCTGCCTGCCTGTCAGACGAATACCAAAATTATTATTTCACCAAGTAACTGGCGCGTATGCTTCAACACACGTAACAATGGTATATTATTTGTATGTACCGCGAGTAACGTCAAAACGTATTATTCATATCTAGACTCTTTCTAGTGAAAGAACACGCAGATTCTGCGCACATCCATCTCTTGACACCCTGCAACCGGTTGCACTACAGCCGGCGGGTACCGCGTGGGAATGCTCGGAAAAACGTTTTCGTCGAGCCACGATGTGTTCTATCACTGGACAAAGTATAACATTATAGTCTGAGATTCGGATTTACCCAAAGGCGTGTTCCACGGCGAGTCTTGGACGGTCAATATCCTCCGGTAGCGTGGTATCTGGTATTCTTGGCCAGGTACGGATTCCGTTGGTCCTGCGATTTTTTGAAGTATGGGAGCACGTCCTCAAACCCCCAGCCGGGGTTGCCCATGTTCTCCCAGTTGTCGTAGTCCCGCTTGTTGCCCCGCACGTACAGCATGGTGTTCAGCACGCTGGAGCCGCCGATCACCTTACCCCGAGTCCAACAGCACCGATTGCCCTTCATCGCCTGGCACGCCGAGCTATCCGGCTGCGTCTTGTACTTCCAGTCGTACTTGCTTCCATGTAAGTACAACGATATGGCGGGCACGTCCGTTATCTCGGACTCGTGTCCGCCAGCCTCCAGCAACAGTACGTTCCATTCCGGGTTTGCGGACAGACGGTTGGCGACCACGGCGCCTGCTGAACCACCACCCACCACTATGAAATCATACTCGGATCTCAGGTTCTTCTCATTCACCAGACGATTCTCTGGGTCGTACAGGTCATAATTGTAATAGGCCAAAGCGGCCAAGAACGTAGGCAAAAATAGTAGTTTTCCACCTCCAGCCACTTTGGTTGCCACCTTTATGGCACTTATGAGCACTGTGCCTGCGTGCACCATTTTGAGTCTAGGTGTCACATTCTATTCGTAACCAATATAATAAGTAAACCTGCAAACAAACATGTATATGAATTAATAATTTTAAATATTATTGTGTACCTAAATCTAAACTGTTTAAAGTGGTTTTTATTGATAACAGTCAAAACTAAATTTGTCACTCAAGTGAGTAATCGTTTACACAATTATAAACTTAATTTGTAATTGAATTATAATAAAATAATTTAATTCATAAAATTACTTAAAAAGACCAATTTTAATACGTATTGCTTTTATTTTCGAGTACATAATTATATTTTGAAAAATTTGTGTTGTAAATTAATATTAATTAAAATAATTTAATTATCTATAAAACATTTTAATATCACACTTTTTGGAGTAATTGTGCATCTATTAATATTGTCAATAATTTATAGTTTATAATTCAATCGGAAGATGTTAATTCAAAGCCAGTAGGTATATTACATTTTAAATATCTATATAAAAATAGGAAAGTTTTAAAATTCTACTTTATCTTCTTTTCAGTTGCGTAATAAGCTAATGTAATATTTAATCTAAAATATACTATCTTAACTTTATGGTGTGTAAATTTATATGTTCCGGATCGGAAAGCGAGTTAACAATAACTGATGTTGCTTATCTTAAACTTTTTGTTATACCCAAAAGTATCTACTATTTTTATTAAACTAATTAAACTAATTATTATGTTTTTAAGCTGAATTATATAACTTTAATAAACAGCAATAAATAGTAATTACATTTGTTTTATAAGCTATAGTTTGAAAAAATATGATTTATTAAAACAAAACGTTTGCTTTGCTGTCAATAGTTTTACTTTAATATAACTATTGCTAATAATTCAATTTGTATTATTTACTTGACAATTTCAATAAAATGTAGACAATTTACGTAACTTTATATAATATTTAAGAACGATACAATTTAGTAAGAACTATTAAAAAATGTGATATTCGTAGCCTTGTATATTTGTAACTTGTAACATATTGTATGTGAACATCAGTGTTCGGCCAAAGAACGAGGATTGAAAATTCACTCAGCAGTGGTACTCTAATGTTTGTATTTTCTTTATTGCATGCCATGTATAAACAATACATATATACAGGAAAATATTTCTACAACATTGATGTTACGATATGAGGGTCTAGATTATCAAAAAAAAAAGTGTTGGAATGTAGGAATTCAACTATGGAAGATTCTACAGTGTAGTTCCGGTGCGTGATGCGATAGAATAATTTTAAGTGGAGTCTGGTTTTTACAAAACGTTTTGGTTGGGTTAAAAAAAAAACAGGTTGATTATTCGGATTTTTTGATTATACTACTATTGGTAGCCTACCTCTCGGCAAGTGAATATTATTAATAACTACCCAAGACATTGGCACGACTAAATTGTCATAATATTGGATGATAATAATGACTGCGCCCAAAGACAAATCAAATTGGATATTGAAAACCTTTGTAACGATATGTAATTAATTATTAACACTTTTATCTAGATCCATTATAATATACTATTATAGTGAAAGAGAAATTTACTGAATGACACTATTCGTGAAACAATATTTACTTAAAGTGGTAGCTTATACAGAGTTCATGGTCAATACTTTCAGTTTTTATTAATATTTACTAAATGTAATGAATAATTATAATACTATACAATTGAACTTGAAGTGATATATACTACTATATTATATATATACATAATTGTACGATCAGTGACAGTCACGAAATCAATCGGCACGGCGACACTATGAAATTTATTATTTTATTATTTTAAATAATATATATATATATTATAATGCATGCTCAGTTTTTATGAATGACGGATGTACCTATTTATTCGAAGAAAATCATATCGTTTTCATTATGCACGACGTGTTTAATAATGGTATAACACACACAACCTTTTATCATAGTGCCATAGGTATCCACTATCAAGTTGTAATTATTGTTATGAGCTATAACCTGTCGTCTATAATATGGTTTTTATAATATGTACCTACGTAATCACATGTTTTAAGCTTTGAAATGGGCGGTTATATTTATGTAGGTATGTATACTACTTATTTTTTTCCAATATTTATTTTACGTAAATTATTATATTTTCATTTTTTTTCTTAGAAATCTTGTACACTATAAAATTTGAAAACATAATATGGATGGTTATTTTGTTCAAATTATACTCTATGACGTTCAGATTTATTTCATAACAACAATTAAGTTTATGCAGGAACCTAGTATTTTTAATTGTATATGAATATACAAGTCCGTCAGGCATAACTGGAATATTTTTTAGTACATTTTAAAAATGTTATTATTTGTTAAATAATAATGAAAAAAATAATTAACCACATGCACGTGACTGTTTTATTTTTATACTATTTTGCAATGATCGTGGACACAAAATGGTGTCATTTTATGACATAAACGTTCCCTCTCTTTCAGTAAGGCCAAGGCCACTCTCTCATTTCCCCCAAAGCACAAAGCATACATAACACTTTTCAATTAACTCAAAAAAATGTGACATAATATTCGCATTAACTTATCGTAGTCCGCATTATCATAGGGTATAATTACGTACCAGACACTTGTTTCAGTAGTTTAGTAGAAAGATAAGTATTACATTTTTTTTTATTATTACTATTATTACTTATGAATCGTGAATAATGTAATAAAATTACGGTGTACTAGAATTAGTAAATACCTATTTACCAATTGGAAAACGGTTGAACTTGCTTATATTTTACGTACTATGGACGCTTCTGTATGATTGTGTATTAAAGCATTATAATAAAATGAAGTTCTCATGATGGTGTATACATTTCATGGTCACAAGTTCAAATGGTTGGCACCATTAAAGTCAATTTATTGGCGTACGTGACAATACGACATGACTGGAGTTACGTACGAACGGCAAATATTTAATGATAACCCGATTATTATTGGTGAAAGCCTTATTACAACTTGGTATTTTGTCTTTACTAGGTAGGTAGGCACAACGTTTAGATACATATATACAAACTGACGACATAACTGTAGCTATTGCTACACCACGACGTCTTTGCGGCCGTCTCGTTGCGTTGTCTCAGTGACGTACACGCGATATTGTTTTAACAATGATAATATAATAATTAGTTATCAAAACGAAAATATGTATTTTATAATAATTCTTGTTTTACCGGATCAAATGAAATGACATTTCGTTGTTGCTGCCAGACGATTGAATGCTTATTCGCAAACAGTGTTCAATGCACGAGGATAATGCGATTACGCAACTTTAATACACGTTTTAGCACAACTATCGAAAACGCCTTATCTAAAAGAAGAAAACTGCGATGGTAACCGGAAGTCAGTAATACTTATGACGCCAAAACCTACGTTATTTGAAATTACCGTGATATCGCACGAACACGTGCAGCACCATGTAAACCGGTTGCGGTCGTTAATATTCCACTTTCGTTCTTATATTTCTATATGATTATGATACACCTATAATATTATATGTATCTTATATCGCCTAACGTTGCATTAAACCTATTGAGTATATAGTAACGCTACGACCGGAAGGTAAAGTATATTACATATTACAGTACTCGTAGTATCACAATTTTGATGTTATAATACTGTAGCCTATAGGCTACTGCAGGTATGCGTTGTTGCAAGTGGTGGTGGTGGGTGGGCACAATATTACTTTATTTTTTCATCGACCATCCCGATGCGGCGCGTCTAATCGTCATCGCATACGAAGCGCACGAGATGGGTAAGATAAATCGATCGATAGATCTCTCACTTGGGCCGACAAACACGTACTTGGTCCAAACGGTCATAAATAAAAATCAGATAGGCAGTTAGTGCACAATAAAGACACTCGATATCTATGTAGGTATATACACATATATAAATGTATGTATATGTATATTGATATATATTACGTATATGTATACACACACACACACACACACACACACACACGCAAACGCACATCATATTATATAGTACAATACATATGAAGGGAATGCGAGTGTAAAGCATATGAATCGAGATGATATATAATAATTTATAACATATGTTATATTGATGATTTACCTGCTGCGGACGTCCCGTTGCGGTAGCGAACAGCTACCTATATAGGCACTGTTGCACACTTGGTATGTCGTCGGTTAGGTCGGTTTATTATATTACGACGATGTTGTGTTATATTGTTATATTTTGGCGACTGCGAGGCGCACTGGCAGTCAGAGGAAACGGACGAGCAAAAAAAAAAATTTTAAAACTGCTAAAAACCAGTAATACTATATAGATTTCGAATATTGCCACCGTTGACGGGGGTCTCGATAAACCCGTCCGAGACGATCGGAGAGTGGTGCAGAGTAGTGTTGAAAAATTTAAATTCAAAATACGAAAAAAATACCGAGTCCGAGATTTACGGCAAACGACAAACCCGAACAAGAGCCGACGAGGACCGGCCGACCGTTTTTGAGTGGACGCACGCCGACGTTTGAACGCGAGTTTTTCGGTCGGCTGCGGCGATGCGGTGTCCGTCCGCGATCATTTCCTCTTCCCTTTGGCTGTCGCAGCGCCGTAGATGCCCCTCCCCACTCCCGGCCCAGTCTTGTACGTCATGTGCAGTGAAAGTAACCACCGCGCGCGACCAACGACCACGTCGTCGTCGTCATAATATTGTTATAGGCGCGTACGCACATTACGCATCGATGATGTATTTATTATTGTGCGACTACATAATAGATGTGTTCGGATTTAATCGCAGAATATATTATTATTGTAATATATTGCAGAATTAAAAAAAAAAAAAAAAACCGAAAGTAAACCTTAATAATTAGTATTGAAAGTGTTAGGTATTATATTATTATTATCGCGTAGTACTAGTTCATTACCGCAAATTGAGATAAAATATTATGTCGTATGTATAGGTATTTTTATACGTTAATAAATCGTTGCAATTACCGCTGATATTATTAGAATATAATATGCATTGATGTGTTGCAAATAATTGTACTTTTCACACACAATAGATTCGACGCCTCGACACCTATTTTAATAATATTATTATTTATTACCCATAGCGTTAATTTGCGCCATGTGTCATACTGTTATCCAACGAGACCGTTTGTAATTGTAAACAGACGACTGCGACGTACCTACTATACACCATGTAATAATGCACCTTTTTAACTGAGCGTGACGAATCGATGGCAAATCGAAATACCAAACACTGTCTGTAAATTAATTAGGCTCATGATACGTGCATCATTGTTTGATAAGGCGGCTTATGGCCTATAGCTTCTATGGGCGTGCTGCAGAGGAGGAGGGTTAGATGCCGCGGGCGCGTTAAAATATTTGAGGAACAACATTTTTAGTCATTTAATTACTTGA
Organism: Sitobion miscanthi; assembly: GCA_008086715.1. Taxonomy (NCBI): domain Eukaryota; kingdom Metazoa; phylum Arthropoda; class Insecta; order Hemiptera; family Aphididae; genus Sitobion; species Sitobion miscanthi. The sequence continues at coordinate 85,566,078 of CM017797.1, read as the reverse complement.
ATATTGAATATTTCATGTTATGCAGCACTCGAACGGGCACGAACATTTCGGTTGCACAAAGTGTGCTGTAATAATATCTTGGTTAAGAAATATTTTTGAAGAAAATAATCGTATAACAATTTTAAACACGTTGTACCTATAATCATTCAGAAATAATATGAAGAAAAATACACGGTTAAAATAGTTTGTGATTTACAGACAACTTTAGAGAAACGCATTACCATTGGTTATAAATACTATTTTTAGTACAATACTCGGTATTCATAATCAATGGTGATACTTATAACTATTTATAAAAATCCTATGGTTTTTTAATTAAAATGACCAATATTTCGTACTAAATTAAATAAGAATATTTAAAAACAAGCTAGAATTATATCACACATTATATGCGAATTTCTTGAACATTTACATAAATTATTATAAGTCAAAGAAACTGAATTATAGAAAGCAATATTTTATTGCTCCTTCCAATTATATTGAATTTGCTCGTAATGTTTGAGTTGATATTACTGGAAGTTGAAATAAATAGCAAACACGTTTTAAATAATTGTAACATTCTAATAATATAATGCTTTCGTTACATTGGAAATTAAACACTAATTAATTGTTTTACCTGAAGAGTTGGTCGGTTTTTTATTTAATTATCATTTAACTCAACATTCAAACCTCTACTAAACATTTCATTGCTTCTACTTGCAAAACAATCATTTTAGACCCTATAAACAAATCGGCGATAACAATACTCATATTATGTAATATGAACATTGAACAAAATGCTGCAAGACAATATGGTTCATGTGATTTTACAAACTCTATTATATACGATAGGAATAATCGAAACGACATGGTCTTAATAAACAAAAAAGCAAAATCATAAAGCCTCTGGCCACGTGTAGGTACCTATAATACGGTATAATGGTCCGATATTTAATACTGTAAAACAATGAGTAATTAGCTTGTCTTTGTGAGGTGAGGGCTTTAATACGTAAATTATTCGATAACACGACCGAGTACAGCACGTTTCAGATATTATATATACGACTAAAATATAATTATATTTGTGTCTTGTATATGAAAGATCCATAGAGTGTCACGACGACATTTCGAAAACCCAAACTATAAGCGTCGAATTTCCGATCCATCGTGGCCATCGATGATGCAATTTTGATCGATATCGCTTAGGTAATCTACATATTATTCTAACGCCACAATTTGCCTTCGATAAAAAATGAATAGTTTTATATTAATAGTTCATAGTTTTCCTACCTAATTAGAGTAGATACCTATCCAATTTTAATTCTCGTGAATTTAAATTCAACAAACAACCACCGAAATAGTTTAGCTATAATATAATATTTACGTTTTAAATTTTCAATATATTAAACTTTTCTATTTGTTCAATTAATATTATATTATAATATTACGTATTATAATATATATACATTCAATAATAATATACATAATAGCAGCATTGAGAATGTTGTATATTGTAACATAATGGATAAATTTAAAACTAACGAAAATTGTATCCATCTTAAAGAACTAATATAATTATATAACATATAGATAACTATTATAATATTATAATTACTATTTTTTTTTAAAGCAAAGTCCGCGGTTTTAAAGACCATTTTACGACACAATTTATTGAAAATACATAGGTACCTAACCTAACCTATCACTTCACATTTGGTATACATTTGTAACAGTAAATTTCTAGATTATATCTTAGGATTAATATTGTATATTTTCTTGAGAAGATTTACTGTTAATGAGAAATCAAGAGTAGATCGGACGTTGCAGGGGTCTAGGTTGCTGGGTCGAGAGATTCTGACATATGACAGGGCATAGACATAATATTGTATTACAAGTTAATATTTATAGGTAAATAATAATTAGGTATAAAGAACAGTTTAGAATGTTTGGACTTTACCTGAATTTAACTCTATTATAGATTAAATACGTCCATTCCTCATTTATTATAGTCAGAAAATGATTAGGTTGGTAGGTATCTTGCATATTTTAATATTTAGGATTTTTTAAAGTTTATTTATACTTACGTGCAAATTTGTTGATATTTTTTATTCATTTTTAAAAATAGTGTACACATATTTTAAGTTATAAATAATAGATAAAATAAATATTTCATTGGTTTTGATTTTTGAATGTTATAACTTATTAGTTATTGGTAAAAATAAAGGATTTCATAAATTCTGATTTGTATATAAAATATTATATCTCTTTTGATTATATTTATAAATATAATATATTTAATATTATGTATCATATTATTATGATATAAACTATAATGAATACATAAGTTTTGACTTTAAAAGTTTGAAAAAAACACCTAATAAAAATGACTTCAGTAACCAACTATTAATAGTTATCTATATTTAAATGTAATTATTCTCAATAAAATTGATTTGTTCCTCGCTTCTATTTTATTTATTTTTAAAAGATATATTAACCTAAATCTTTGAAGTATGGTGTGGACCAAATGATGAGAAAATACTAATAATAACAGTCATATCTACTAAGTACCTATGTATAGTTATAGTCACAAAATAAAACATAAAATGTTTGATTTTAATCCAGAAACTTCATTCAGCTTAGTCCGAAATATACAATTTGCCAATAAGTTTATTGTGATGTACCTACCTATTACTGACTACTATATATTTTATTATGTAATATTTAGTAAATAAAAATAAAACAGTAGTTACAAAACATAAACAGTTACATGAATAATTACGAGTTATTATTTTTAAAACAAAAGGTGTTGAGAACAACATCCTTATAAGTAGGTACCGCCATAATTGCGTGACCAATAACGTTCGAGTCAATTATCTTTAGTAAATTTAGAACTCCTGCAGTTTATACAAAATATGATCTATGAATCTGCTTTCTTTTATACCTAATTAGTAAAATTGTACGAGAAGGTTTTTTCGGCTTTTAGTAGATTTATATTGATATTATTTAACTTATTGCTATAAACTATTAACAGTTAACACATTTTGGAAACAATACTTTGATTGTACATAGTTGGTTATACCTATAGGTAAAACTACAGGTATTGCTATGTCGGTAACTTGTTAGGGAGTTCACTCGTCATTAACGCACTACCTACCTACCAATATTGTTGCATATTATATGACGTGTTGTCCGTGCACACTAAGAGCTGGTTACTATGATACCTACTCTGTTAGGTTTTACCTAAATATGAAACAACTAATTATTTTACACCACAGAAGTATGCATAACTTTCTCATTTTTATAAAACTGTATCAATATTATTAAATCATTTTTGGTTTTAATTTATACAACATAAAATAAACGAACCTTGATGATGGTTTCCAAAGATTTTGATTTGATAATCATTTAACTATTTTCATTTATATTTTAACAACAACAAAAAAAAAACAATTAATTTAACATCCAAATGGTTAAAACGCAAACGCAAGTAGTATATACTTAAAAGTTTAAGAGAACATCATATCACAGATGTCATGTCGTAGTGTTAAAACTTCCATACGAGAATTAGTAATAATACTCGTTTTATAACCTTGTTTTAGTCGTTTGCACTCGTTGCGAGATTTCGTTTTTAGTGAGACGTCCTCTTAATGACTTAAAATATCAACTTGAAAATATTATAACGGTTTATTCAAATACGTAATAATAATGATGACGAGTCAGTCTCCACTACCATCAAAATCATCATTGCCGCTAATCTGCTAAAAAATGTTTAGTATAAAATGTAAACTCATCCCAATGCTCACTGTTTCTGAGGGTGATGTTAAATAAAAATAACTAAAAAATGATGAATAACGTGCTTATATTAATAATCATGATAGAAATGTAGAAATGTTAATAAGTATAGAGTTAAAATATGTACAGTAGAACTTCGATTATCCTAACATCCGTTATACGAACCATCTATTCGAATTATTATCCGAACTACAGTTAGCGTATCCGAACGTTAATCCGAACGTTTTCGAGACTTAGCTGTAGAAAAGCGCGTCGCAGCCTGTCGTGAAATTAAAATGGATCATTATTTTATGTTCCTGATGTGTACCTACATTGCGTTTATATATTTCTAAATGTACACAATGTAACTATAATATATCTAATAATAATAATTATAAATATGTAATGCATAATAAAATATATAATGATATGTACCTATATGATTGCATGTTTAAGAAAAAAAAATTGTTTTTATACAATTTCCAGTATCCAACTTTCGCGTATTCGAACGAGGTGCGGTCTCAATTAGTTCAGTTAATTGAGGTTCTACTGTACTCAATGAACAAATTACAATACTATAGAAATATTTATCATATTATTATAATAAAAGATTTCACCTTATTTCTTATTTATTTGATTTTGCTGTCTCTTAGAATTTAACAATTTAAGATATTTTAAAGTATCATAATGATATTAAATAATGTAGTATATTAAAAATTGTTTCAATTCGTCATTCAAGATGTGTATGAGTTATTATTATTTGTTAAATTTTGGTAGATACATCCGATACTCTTTATGTAAATGGCACATAAAAAAGTATCTAGGTAATCTATAAACTTTAAATTAAAATATGCGACTCCTTATACAAACTCAATGGGAAAAAAACAAACAAACAAACAAAACTATCATTTAAAAAACCACTATCAACTAATGGCCAGATCATCCCATTAATCTTATTACAGACATGAAGAAACCATGATCACTGAACTTAAAATTAATTTATTTATCTGTAGTATAAGTAGATATACATACTATATAAAAAGTATTAATCACTTCTTTAAAAAATACAGCGAATTTATTATATTAAAAATTATTAATATTCTATATTAAAAAGTACAACTTATTATTTGGCATTTAAACATTTCAAGTTCTTGAAAATCTATACTGTAAATTACATTCATATTTTTACAAAAGTGTAAAACAATATTATTTAGGTGTACTTTTACAATATTTTAAAACTTATATGTTAAATGTATATATAAGTAATAAGCAGTTTTCGTTGTACTATATTATATTGAGCAATTATTATATCCATCGATTAAAATAGTTATTAAACAATGTACATTTAAATGTACAAAGTATGATATTACAAAAAAAATGTATATTTAAGATGTAAATAATAAGAAATTAATATTACAAAAGTAGGTACGTATAAAGAATGAATATAATATAAATATTACATACCTAATTAATACTTCTAACTTGTGCACACATTCTACTTTTAAAATTGTAACACATAATATTACAATAGTCAATATTATAAATTAGGTACATAGAATAGTATATATATTATATATACGTAATGCATATTTTTCAAAAATATCGACATCATACTTCGGTCACAGATAATGTAGTTTGGCAAAAAATAATAAATATATAGAGTAGAAACTATACATTTAACACTATTAAAGCAGTATTCCGTTTAATTTAAAATGCGTGGATTTTATTTTATTTCATTAATATTATTATTAAATTAATTATAATATAATATTCTGACTTCAAATTATTATGATCATATTGGTTTTGTATTTTACATTTCAGACGTATATAGTACCTACTAGTAGTACAAATAATTCTAGTTTATGATATTTTTCTGAGGTAGCCTTGTAATTAATAATCCAAATAATAAATTAAATGTCAATATTCAATTTTTTTAAACTTACTCTATACACGATTTCATATATTTAATTATCAATTTATAGTATCATATTATTAAGACGTGTACCGGGTAAAATAATACCAATAAAAATAAAAATGAGTGATAAAAGTTTAAAATGTTGAATATTTAAATAAGTATCTAATAACTGGTATACATATAAATTATAGATATATAATATGCACATTTATACATCTTATTACGAGGACTTGGTTTTAGCCAATTTATGTGTACACAACGTTATGTAATGTAAAAGTAGAAAATTACATATTATAATAATATGTTAGAGTTATAACCTAACTTACGAATAATGAGTAAGTATAGATAAAACGCCCTTCTAAATTAATATTATAATTTTAGTCATTCGTAGAATTTTGTATACTTTTTTTATATAGGTATCAAATTACTTTTAATCCAAGACAAGCCAAGGGTTGTCATAGATTTTTAAAATTTAGTAAATCTGTGTCATGATTAAATCTACATAAACTATACAAATGTTACAGTTGAACTATTTTATCTAGATTTTTTTTATTTCTTAAATATTCCAATATTTGCATGCGTGATTCTTATGTCGTACAGTTTTCTGTAACTTTGAAATTTAAAAAGTATTATCCTGATGGAGTGATCAATTTTTTCGACGGTTTAAATTTTCGGAATTTTATTATTTATTAATTATTACGTCCTCATAGTATATAAATAGATACGCACTGCGTTGACCTATTTCTGTATGCTCTGCAGTTTGCATTGAAGTAAGCGAATTCTGCACACACATCACGAATCATGTATATATTGCGATGCCTACTTATTATTACTATCACGATGAAATTTAAAAGAAAAATCAACTTGTATAAGGTACCTAATAATAATTCACTATTATTCAGCTAACAAAGTCATGCTGATAAAATGTATGTTTTTTATCTTCAAATCTTTTACACAAACTTCATATTATTAGTTTTAAATTTTATTCGATAAAAAATGACTGTTTATTATAAATTATAATAGTATATATTATAGTTAAAACATAAAACTATGATATAAAAGCACAAATCATTGTATACTAGTTGGTTTTGGATTTTAAGTCTTTAACTTATTACCCGTGTACCTAATTAAACGTTTTACTAAACTTTGATTGGTCAATTCAGAATTAGCACTCTGACGTACGATATAAATTCCAAATATATAAGTTATATTTTATATTTATAAAAATGTGATACATCGAAATATAGGAACGTCTTCACTATATTATTTTATATATTACTCGTTTAATTTCAGGGATTTTTTGAAAAACGTTAGGTCCTATCAATATTTCTTCATGTTGATATGCTTGTATGATGGGTAAGTCTTACATAATTGCCAGACAGGGATCACCCCTAAGAGTAATACATAAGAGAAAAATTCAAAAATGACTACATTTTGGGGATTGCTGCCCACAGTACCTGCTCTGTCACTGGACGCAAATACAATCGCCATATATATAATATAATAACAATATGATTATATCACTCATCGTGATCGTTATTCGCTGATTTCAGCCGCGTTATCGTTAGACGACATATGCTGATGCCATTTATCCTTGATCATGTCTGACGCCTTTTCCGCAATCATTATGGTCGGTGCGTTCGTGTTTCCCCGGACGATAGTCGGCATGATGGAGGCGTCCACCACCCTGAGACCCTCGACACCGTACACGCGCAGTTCCGGGTCGACGACAGCTTCTTCGTCCTCTTCCGGTCCCATCTTGCACGTGCCGACCGGATGGTATATGGTGGCCGTGTACTCGGTGGCCACACACGCCCAGTACTTGTCCGAGCCGAATTTGTATGCCTTGCATGCCTTTGCCGGCACATCCACTAGTTCCGCCCCCGCTTTTCGCATTGACTCTGTGTTCACCAGGTTCGCTCCGATTTTCATGCCTGCACATATTATATATACCACGCGCACGCGACGCGACACGATATACATACAATTATAATTAACATAATGATTGATAACACACTGCAAATATATCATATTATAAAGGCTGCGGAGGGGCGTCCTGTTTTTTGTAAAGGTAAAATGTCGAAAGAAGATCATCGGCATCCTAATATTATAGACCATATGGGAGAGGGGGTGTTATTGAGCACTTCAAACGGGTATTTCTAATCCCTTTCTTTAAGGAATCTTACCTCCTATAGAAATTTTGGACATTTTGTATTACTGTATTTTATATTAGACAAATCTTATAATATTTGTTTTTACACAAATTGTTATTTTGTGTTATAACCTTGATGCTTTATCGGAATACACAGCAGTGGTATACTACTGATGATTACTTAACTCCTAGCCAGATTTCATACTTTGTCCAGAGTATAATATTTGATGATTGCGATTCAAAAATAAAATTTTACCGATAGTTGAAAATATCCGGTCAATGATCGGATATCTAAAACAAAAAAAATGTTCGACGGTTATTTTTTTGGATATTATTTACTCGTCAAATATTTTTCACCGTTTATTTTACCTGACATTTGGGATAAGGATCTGGTGGGTGAAAATTTGTGACGTGGAAGTTGATGTGACTTATAAATTATAATAATTAATTTCTGTGGACTATCCATAGTGATTTACTATACAAAGAAATAGTACGTGTACCTAAGAGTGTAAGTCATTTTACGTTTTTCAAACATTTGTAATAGACTTAGTATTTACTCGGTATTCGGTAGGTAGGTATGTACCTATACCTGACCAAAGTACCGAGACTGCCTACATATTGTTGAAAATGTTATTTCAAAGAAATGGAATAATAGGTATTTTTGTTTGAATTAAAACAAGAAAAACTTACATTGAATATATAAAAAAACACTGTAATACATCAAGAAAGATAGAAAATTCACCTACCCTCAGGGATAAAATAATAAAAATAACATCAATAATATTAATTTCCATTCATTATATTATAACTTTCATAGTCTCATATATCTAATTTATCTATATCATAGGTTAGGTTTTATGAACGTCACCAAATATACACATAGATAGTACAAAAAATAACTTTAAGGCCTTTAAAGTCGGCCTGACTATACTTACTAATTTGCCTTATTTAAAAGGAATTAATTTTCTGTATTTCTAAAAGATAGTAAGTATGCAAAATATTTAATCTTCAAAGGTTATGGTATTTATTTTATTTAAGTGGCAGTAGATGTTAAAATTTATTGAGTCCAATAATTTACAAGAAATTATAATAGTGCCAACTTAGGAATATATTTGCTATTATGATCATTATTTTTTTAATGGTTTGATAATTATTTTTTCAATAAATTGATTCTACTCTTTTTCTTATTACCTATCTGAAATGTATTGTGTAACGAGAAATTATTTGTTAATACACAATATTGTGGAGTGTGGTAATTTATTATAAAGCATAATGTTTCGATAAAAGATGACAATACATTTTTAAATTCGACAATTTTATTACCTACAATGTTACACACATAAACACATATGTGGATATGTACATTATGTACGCTAGTCAACTGGATACTATTAACCTGAATTTATCATTAGAAACTATAGTCATTAAGCTAGTACAAATCACCGTTTAAGAGGATGAACATAACTTGCCCAAATTGACAATTGTTACTATTACATTGGTTGAAAACACTATGTCGGTTGCCTAAACCGTTACGTAATTACTAATGAGTAATTATCTCAGCGAATGTTCAGTTTCGCAAATGTTTCGATTAAACATATCTATGGTAATATTATGCTACATAAATAAATAACAGTGAATTATTTAAAAATTTACATTTACGTTTATTACATCATTGAGTGGTTAAAAGGAAAATATTTTTTTTTTTTTAACTGGGTTAAGACGAAAGTGAAACAGTAACAATATCAACTAAATTTTCTTTAAATCGTAGTTGACACATTTTATGTTTTATAACCTACCTGTATGAATATGTAGAATAGATTGTGGTAACTATAATAATTAATTGTTTTGTTTTTATTTTTCATTTTACGTAATTTATGACAAACTTAGTTTCATTTTTTCTGTAGCAAAATAATATTCGGTAAATTGAATTGTTTATAAGATGATATTTAATAAAATATTTAGATTTCAATTGACAGGAAATATGATGATTTTAGATATAATGATACCTATATTAAAATAACTAAACTGTAATAAGCTTATATATAATTATTGATTAAACCAACATAATATTAAAACTGGTGCCTGGACAATAACTAGATAAAAAGTTAAAAATTAAGTTACAGTTTACTTTTTTACGATAGATTATAAATTATTATTATTTTCATTAAATATATTTATGTATTTATTAAATAAATTAATATTACAGTACAATAAATTGCACACATAAAGCGATTATTTAATGTAGATGACCAACTACTAACAGCTAGGAGAGGATCTACATTTGACCACAACTTTGAAGAAATGTTATTATTAAAATTTAATGAATAATTATTTTAATTTATCAATTGTGTACTTATTTTATTTTAGATTACTTTAATATAATATAATATATTATAGTTAGATTTTTTTATTTATATTGCTCATACAGATACAACAAAACTCAACTGTTTTCGGTTAATACAAAATACGACTATATAAGGGTGAGTAATTAAAAAAAGTAACTTTTATTTCCCTGAAAAATTGTAACTTAACTTAGTTATTCAATTTAATTTATATTGTAAAGTAACTTTCACTTGAGTAAATTTTTTCTTAGCATAACTTAATTCAAACTAATTTTCAAAAAATGGTTAATTTTTCCAGATTTTCTGATCTTAATAATAATATAATATATCGATCAATTATTGATATTTAAATGTAAAAACTATTATTGTATCATTTATTTATATTGTACTAGCAAGTAATTACATGATGTGCATTATATTAATATTACTATTTTAGCAGTATCAAGTTAATATTGTATAATATTGTAAACATACAAAGTATAGTCAGGAAATTATTTATTCTAACCAATAATTGAATAGTATTATGACTGAATGTAAAACATGTCCTACATTGTAGGACGTAGGTCGTTAAAAATAAATATTACCTAAGTGCCAGAACAGATTATTTGAAACGATTATATCTAGCTGTAAATTAGTTTTATATAATTTGTAGGTTCCCATTAACTATTATTTTATAACTAATAGTTATTTAGTTCTCGTTTGTTGTTTAATATTATTGTTCCAAAGGAAAACGAATGTTTAATACAATTATGCTAACTAGGTATATAATATCATTATGCAACTATAATGTCTTTATTTGAAAAAAATGTATTCTTGAATAATTTATAATATTAGTTTTCAATATATAAATGTATACATCAGTTGTTATAGACTTTCGAAAATGTCCAATGGTTGTCTTTAGATTTTAATTTATATTATTACGTATAATGTTTACATTACCTTCAACGAGTATATCAAGATCGTTTCCTTTAGTGAAGAAACGTGGATAAATCAGTGGTTGTCCCCAAACCGGATGAGTTTTGTTGAGTAATATATATCCTCTACTTTTTGGCTTCAACAAAATCGGTCTCACGTTAATCGCTTCGTAATAAGATACAGGAGACATACCGAATTTTGTGGCATTTGCAGGGTCGAGAATCCAATCTTTCTCGTTGCCATTGTCAAATGCATAATTTATATCCGGCAGATCCAGTGTATCTTCATATCTGCAAGCAATATTGTTCAAATATAAAATATTAGTGCTAAAATACCTATAGTTTCCTACAGACGGACGAATAATGTGTTGCGTTCGTGTGCGCCGTATATAGCAACAATACAATGCAGTATCATTGTATGACATTAATTATTTACTATAGTCACCGTACTTAGTTTGAAGGAATACGCCACATTGTAATGGGCCAGTGGCAGCCAGAGGACCTTTTCTTTTTTTTTTATACAAAACAGCGTCTTCCTTCTTTTCTTTGAGCGGCTTGTCGGTAGCTGTTTTTTTCACGCGAATTACGACACCGTCAGACGTGACGTGGTCTTGCAGGTTCTTCCCAACGGCTAAGTTCTTCACAACTTTAATCTTCATCTTTTCCAAGTGTTTTTTAGGCCCGACACCGGAGAGCATCAGTATTTTTGGTGAGTTTAGACTACCGGCACTCAGAATCACCTCTTTTTTTGCGAACACCGTCCTAATTTGTTTCTTGTACAAAAACTCCACCCCAATAGCGCGTTTCTTTTCGATCAATATCCTAGTGACGTGTGCGTCTGTTAGAACAGTTAGGTTTTTCCGTTTTTTTCTAATTGGTCTTATGAACGCTTTGTTAGTGCTCATTCGTTCGCCATGCCTAGCTGTCGATTGTAAATGAGTTACGCCTATTTGATTTTCGGCATTTACGTCTACATAATGCAAACCGAACTCTTGCCACGCCTAAAACGATAAAATAAATTACAAAAATAATTAATTTTAACGTTAAATCTATATCGCATTCCTAGAATATTTCTTGTAATAATAATCACTTTATAAAATTTAATTGAATAACCACCCAAAATTATTACTCGTCATATTTTATTAAACTATTTGATAAATTTTATAGATAAAGTTAAAATATATAATATAGTCACTGTACGAATGGTAATCGAACACATATCTAGATTCTGAGCAGAGCGATGAATGTATTGATTTTACAATGATGTAGGTATGTGGTTTTTTTTGTCTGTTATCAATCATCGCCTTTTGGAGCAGTGGAAATGCTTAGAATTACAACTGACAACTTTTCTGGTAGAGAAGTCAAGCTGGTAGTTTGGGTGGTAAAAATGAAAAATTTCCAAGTAATTTTTCAAATGACTAAAAAATATACAAAACTAAAGAGAAACTGGAAATTTTACGTAAATCCGGTTTTTGACAAAATTGTTTTTTTTATATAATTTGGTTGTAACTCAAAAACGATCAATTATTGTAGATATTCAAAATATTCACCAAATATTAATATTGATACTGTTTTTGAGCTATTTGTAGAAATTTTAAATTTTATATTTTTTAAATTTTTTAAACGTAGATATGTTTTTGGGGTGGATACAACTTTTTTTTCTAACCAATTTTTTTATCCGATTTTGCGTAACGCTTTGTCTATCACCATAGAATAGCAAATCATTAAAAAAAGTATATAATATAATATATTATTAAAAATCAATCTATAATTCTTAGTTAATTGCACCATGCAATATTATTCACGGCACTATTGTACCCAAAAACATATTTATGATCCCTCAATTTTCTTAGCAGAAAAAAAACATCGAGTAACATGCTACATTTTAACTTTGTTTCTGTAAATATCGAGAAAAAAATATTCGCTTGGTCAAAAAGCTTAAAGATAATCTAAGGTGCCTCATAAATATTACATACTGAAATAAAATAATCTAAAAATATTCAAATACAATAATTATTTTATGTACATTTGAAATTTAAAATTGAATGAAATGTGATATATAAACGAATGAGAATGATTTTAGTTACCTGGTTCTAATTCAAAAATATTATTCGTGGAGGAATTGAAACATTTACGTATATGATTATATTTTACATAATTTACAGGCTGAAATTTTCAAATAATTTTCAATAATTTTATGCTATTGCCTATCTATTCTACGAACCTATTCACACCGTTAGGTAATTGGATATTGACTCAAAAGTTAATAACAATAATATATGATATTTAAACAATAATTAAACATTAATTATATATTGAATGTGATGTTTTCGGCAAAAAGTAATTCAATTACCTACCCCGTATTACTAATAGTAAAATATAGGTATTACTTTAATAGCAATATAATTATATCATAAAATATACTTAGGTGGTACCTAAGGCTTCGCTGAAAATATTTTTTCGTATGCAATTATGATTTATCATTGAATTCAAATTTAACACATATAGGTACATTACACTGACTGCCTACTCAATGGCGAGAAACACTCGACACCTACTGTACTGAAGAGCAGTTGACAGTGACCTACCTATTTGACGAATTCAAAAAATAATACTATAGTGCATCACGTTATATCTTTTATACCTTTATTAAAGCTACTGCTGTAGGGTCTACGTATGGAAACCATTCCACCGTAAGATATCCGCCTTTGCCATGAAACTTATGGTTTTTTTTATAAACTTCTGGATCTTCATTATCCTCGGATTTTTTAAAATATTGAAGGACTTCTTCATATCCCCACCCTGAAAAAAAATGCATTAGTAAAGTAGCTAAGTTTATATATGTCACAAAAAATTAAAGCTATATTTATTAATTTATTACTAACATGATGTACATCACCAATAAGCCAAAAAGTAAAATCAACATTCTATTTTAGGTACCTACCTAGTGAATTGTGTATTTTAACATTATGACATTTTTTCTTATTAATAAAATATAATTTATAACTTTCATACTAGAAAATATTTATTTTTTTAAACCAGCAGTTAATATTTGCTAGGTATATTATTTATAATTTTCTTTATGTAATGTACTAGAGTAGTACTGCGGGGGTACTCCACAAAATTTTGTCCACTACTTCGCCAATCTAAACTTTAAATGCGTATAAGCTATAAGTAATAACTAATGAACCACTTATACGAAATTTAATTTTTATAGATTAAGTAAGATACTCCAATATCTATTGTCTATGTATAATGTACCCATATTGTATACTATTGTATGTAGGTACATGTACTGTTATAATTATATGATATCCATACATTAATACGTAAACACTTTTCTGTCGTACCAATAACTCCGCTTACATATATAGTAGGGGGCAGATATTATAAAGTTGATTTGCACAAAACTTAATTTAGTTATATTATTTCTACATAAAAAACTATATATTCCGATGTTACGTATTAGTTTCAAACAGGCGAAATATTTCTTAATGTGTATTGTATATTAATTGTAAATAATGTTATGTTTATACAGTCATTTAATAATGTACTTACCGTCGTTTCCCATACGCTCCCATTCGTTATAATCATCCATGTTTCCTCGAGTATAAATCATATAGTTGATCGTGCTTGACCCACCCATTACTTTGCCCCTAGCCCAATCACACATACCTCCTGGTCTGGACCTACACATGTGTTCATCAGGCTGTGTTGTATAATTCCAATCGATCTTGCTTCCCAATTGTAAAGGCGCAAGACCTGGCACAGAAGAAAATTCTGGTTCCTCAATCCCGGCTTCAAGGAGTAATACCTATTGAAATGTAGAAACAACACTAATTTGACACATAGCCTATAATAATTATCAATCGTTTGATTTTGTTTGTGGGAATATTACACTATAAGAATTAACAAACATATCGTATCGCATTGTTTTTAGTGATATTCCTACTTAAGTATCGGTATTACTTCTATCAGATACTTTACTTCTATCAGTTAATACTGATAGTAAATGCACAAATGCTAACAAATATAAATTTTTTTTATAAGTCTATGGTAAAAGATGTCGACTTTAAAAAGGTAGTAAAAAACCCGATTATTATGTTGGTTGTTATTTTTCTTGAATTATAATAATTAATAAACGATAAATTACGAGAACTATAGGCTCCACAAGTCACTCTTCAAGAACAATTATGGAGACGCTACAGCCCTCCAATATTTAGGGCTGATTGCATCACTGTTATTTTGTAACTCCTAGTATAATTCCATAAGACCAAAATATAATAATATAATGCGTAAGTGCGCACTATAGAAGTGGGTAGAAATTAGTTCGTGACGCATGTAAATGTAATAATTTAATGTAGCATAACTTAAAAGTACCTTCCAGTCTTTAATCTCCGACAATCTGTTTGCGACGACGCAGCCCGCTGATCCGGCACCGATTATCACGAAATCGTACTGATCGTCCACGGCTCTTTTTCGCCTCTTTTTCTGGAACACGGACATAAACGTTTCATCGAACAGATGTTGATAACCAGCCAAGAAATGCAACTCGGTCTGAGTGTCCGTCGTGGCGGATTCGATTAGTACGTTTTTATCCTTCGACATCGGTGGTCCGTCAACGGTGTACCCAAACAGGTGCATGAGGAACCTGAGGAACACAAAGTTCTCCGTGTGGCAGGCCGACAGCGGCTTTCTGGTCTGCATGCACATTTCAGTCGAGTCTTTGGGCGTAAACGGCGTGGGATAGTGTTTCGTCATAGTTTTCAGTAGTTTTGTCGATTCTGCCGACAATGGTGGACGAACGATGTGATGTTCAACTATAGCTAGAAAAGCGCAATCGAGTTACATACAAAACGAAAAAAAGCAGGATATAATAATTAGTACCTAGGTATAAACACTCTGCGGTACTGTATAGGTGTAGAATGTAGTACCTCATCATTGATTAAGTCAGTATGTCAAATGTCAATTAATATGTGTTAAATTTGAATTCGCAATACAATTTTTCCGATAATATTGCATTTATTATATTATATTATCAATATTTAATTATTATAATTGTATACTATATTATTGTTATTAAATTCTAAGACCAGAATCAACCAGAACGGTGAGAATAGGTTCGTGGTATAATGAATAGGAAATAGCATAAAATCAACCTAAATATTTGAACTTTTCATTCCGTGTAAACAATTTTATAGAATACGTAAAAGTTTCAAGTCCGCTCGGATAATATTAAGGTACAAAAAAGTAACTAAAATCGCAATAATAACAACATATTATGACTTATGAGAAACCTTGTATTAGATGTTCAAAGATTGTAACCAAGCGAAAATTATTTTTGATATTTATAAAAAAAAATTTTAAATGTCAAATTTTATAAATAGCTAGATAAGAGTCATTGTTTATTTTGAAAATTAAACTATGTATAGAGAATCCTAATAAAAACATTTAAGTGAAAATTTCAACTATTACGATTATTTGTTTATAAATAATTACAACCAAATAAGAAAATCAATTTTGTCATGAACTGATATTTGTGGCTGCATCCGAATTGCATGCCAAAAAAAAAAAAATGTCCAAATTGCATGCCATCTCTTAGAGGGCTTTGTCCGGATTGCATGCCGTACACCACACGTTTATTTACTATGCACTTAAACAACTTAAACTTTTTTTGGACTTTCCTATTTTTTTTAAGAAATGCATGTATAGAAACGCTCTTATATGTATGGTTGTTACAACTGTTTAGTGATTAGTTTCTAGATTGAAATATTTTTATATCCGTGTAAATATTTTCCCAAACAGTATATGTTATTATACTAAACAATATAAGTATTGTGGTCTCGGTCTATTTCACAGACATAGACATACGTATCGGCCACTTAAGTGTTTGTAACTGTAAATGTATTTTGTGACTACTTCTTAGAAACGTATGTAATGGCTGACAGTTTATTTCCACCCTCTATTTGGGCTGAATTTTCTAATTCTACAATGCGTACAACTAATGTTTATGAATCATTTCATTCCAAGCTGAATAGCACGTTTTACTCTCCGAGTCCTAATATTTTTCAATTAGTTGATGTCTTAAAGCAAGTACAATATGATATATATGTAAAAATGCGTAGTTCAAATTTAAGTAGTAGACGCCGGGAAATATTAGAAAGAAGTTTAGTGATGACGAAAATGAATGAAAGTTTGCATACATGTCATTGCCAATTAATAATAAAAAAGATATTTAGTATAAAATCCAAATTTAATAAAAGTCGATGAGTAAAATAAAACTCGTAAATTCCCAGCACATATTTCGATATTATATAATATTATCAATTCAAAATTGTACGCCCAGCTCAAATAGGCGGTTATCTCGTTTGTTGTATAATATTATGACCATGAGCTGTTAGTAGGGTTCTATTGTGATGGTGGTAGGGTTTTTGAAGCGGTGGGTTTTTACACGTGAGTGTTTGTGTTCGGCAGAATTTTTGATTGGCACCCGTAGGTATCTGCCATGCCCGGGTGGGGGATGGCGGCACTTGTTCTCCAGACACCGTGTCTTGCCCGAAGAAAAATGCCGCCCGTGACCAAGGAATCGAACCGGCGCAGGCTGCGTCGCAACCGACACCTTAGACCGCTCGGCCACTCCGTCTCCCTATTTTATTTCGTTACTGTTTTGACATGCACAAAATATGTTTACATTGAATTGTTAAATCGCAATTTATTGTCTAAACTCTAAAGAATGAAGGTATCATCAAAAACCATTGAACTGTGATCGTGTTCTTATAAACCAATATTCATCTAATGGACACTGACCACCCGTGTCAAATTATTTTCCTATATATTTTCCTCGTTGCATAATTGATTGTGTACCTAAATAGATAGAGTTACAAAGAATACAACGTTTAACAGTATTTTTGCAACGTTTTTACGTTCAATTGCACATATTTATACAGCAGTTTAATTTTTCGTAGCCTACTTATTAAATAATAGGTGCATACATATATATATTTTAAACAAATATTTACATTTGAGTTATTTTTTTCGTATACTTTGACATGGTATATAACTGTTTGAAAATACGTGATTAATAGTAATTCTAATAGGGATTATGAAAATGTGTTTAAACGGTTTAATTGGATACAATTACTGAAATATGAAATGTTTAATCATTTTTTTTAATTTACCTAAAATCATGAAAAATTGTGCGATCTTGTGAATTTATATTTTCTCGTAAAATATTGTTCGACAAATATTAGTATAAATCAAAAATTAAAATTCGTAATTATTTTACAATTATAATACTTTAGAGTCAAGTTATACTGAAGTAAAATATGTACTCGTATTCTTCAACAAATTATGTGAATTAAATTAAAAACTGGTGAACACACCATTACCATATTTATATTTTATTATTTTAATATAATTATAAAAAATATATATTTTGCGTATATTTCATTCATTAGTTCTGTAATATCACGGAGTTCCGCCATGTATAAAAAAAATGTATAATAATAATCGTTCAGCTAACTAGTTTCATCGCTATTTGCTCCGTTTATTGCTACCAGGTCATCGGTATGTAAAAATATATTATTATAGTGTTCATATATTATTTCAAAATACGTTAAATTGTACTCTATAACAAAATGTCTTGTCTAACATCCAAATCCTCTCCTATATACACCCCGTTTGGATATTATAATCATCCAATATTTTCGAAAAATTAATAAAAAATTTAGATTAATATATTTTCCAGGGAACTTATGCTCTGATGTTTCATATATATTTTGAGCGTACATAGTCAGTAAGTGTGTTCAATTTGAAGTCATTGATGAATTATTATAATGTGTACGAAAAACCATTCTGAGCAAATTCATAGTAACACCCTATAATTCTAAGAATATTTTATAATATATTTTTATAACTACTATTATAAGTAATTTATTTATCATTTAGAAAACGTTAGGTTGAATTTCAACTCTTTTTAGCAAAATCATCGCATGTATTAATATTATATTGATATTACCTAATAATATATAACTCAATATCGACCCAATATAAATGGGATACCTTAAAAAATTTAAAACTAGTCTAATATTTTAATATACAATTATTATGGCTTATAAAAAAAAATATGAAGAGGTATGTATTTTAGATATTTATATGTTGAAATAAAAAAAACTTAAAAGGAATCTTTCACCTATTACATTTTCAAGGTTTAAGGATAAGAAAATTATTTTTATCTACATTTATCAAAAATAAACCAAATTAATATTTATAAATAGAAAATATAAAAGCCAACATATTTTTAAAATTACATCATCCAATATTTGGCAAAAAATTCAAATCTCTATGATTATTCCTTTAAGAATCATAAAGAAAATAAATATATAATAATATATAGACATTGTTGAAAACTGTTGTAAATATTATTTCCACAAATATTTTTTGTTTGATTGTTACTTGTTCCAATTATTTTAAAATGGACTGATATTTTTTAATTCTTACTTTCCGAAGAGAACTTACTAGATCCTAATTTCTAGGTATCAGAAACATTTTTCAAGGAGTTTTTTTTTTTAACTCAAAGCAAGATGAAAAAAAACCTTTATTTAAAAAAACACGCATTATTGTAAAACCAGCAACTACCATTCATCGTTCCCATTCAAATGTGTACATTGTGTTTAAACTACCATATTTCACTTAAAACCTATTTAGTTAAAATAGTCCAAAAAAACCGTGTCCTTAAAGATATATTTATAGACTCTTTATATATTTTCAAAAAAATTATATTTTTACGGTTGTCTTATTTAAATTATATACATTTTATAAATTTAAATCATCATATATCTTGACCCAAACAAAATGTGTTTCGAACTGTACTTATATAACTGTCATGAGTAAATGATTTATTACATACCTATTGATAATTAGATTTGTATCGTCGATGGTATTGAAATGTTTCACTAGAATAATTATTTAATTTGTACACATAACATAACTAAGTAAAAAAATTTATTTAAAAAAAATTAAAGAACTAAACACTACGAAATTAAAAATAAAACATTCCTCGTGATCTGCTCGATATAGATTGATCATTTTAGTATTGCTGAGCCGAGCGTGATAATTTTTTCCCTCCAAGTGTCAATAACATTCACGATAAAACCAACAAACGATAATTGGCTCCTATCATAGGCTATGATTCATAGCCACATAGTTACGTACTCTAGTATTGACAAAATCTAAATTACATACTACAATGTTTGTTAACCAAAACCAACATTAAACTATCAGTCGTATAGGTATAGTAAAAACTTCTAAATTTCTTATATTAAAAAACATATTTTATTGGCTAAAATACAGCGTTTCTTAAATTTAAATTTAAAAATCGTATAAATTATGTTATATTGCCTATAATATTAAATTATAGTGTAAGTAAAATATATTGTACCTATAGTAACAAGTAACAATTAATAGTCTATCAACAATCAACATTTTTTAACTCACAGAATAAATTTACAATAATAAAATTGGGTTTAACTTTAAAAATTTGAAATCTAAAGAATGTATTTGATAAAAAAATCAAAGAATTTAGAAGTAGTCTACTTAATACGTATTTTTACTTACCCATACGAGTTAAAAGCCACACATTATGTTGGCAATGAAAATTAGCTGTGAAACATATATTTATTTAAATATTATAAAAAAAACCCTTTTTAAGTCGTTACTGAATAAAATTATTTGTATACAATTATTAATTATTGTTACATATTATGGTATTTCAATAATAATATAAAAATGTATACTATGTAAGTATTTGCGTGGAAACAAGTTAAAATATTTTTAGTAGGTTATAATTAAATTTTTTATTACTCTTTAAATATTTTATAAAATTGTATAAGTAATATAATATAATACTTATAATGTGTATTCAATTTAGGTCTTATTTATTTTATATTATATTTCTGTATGTACTACTGCAATTTAACTGTCACGAGTCATTGAGATATTTTTGGGTTTTTTTTTCTTATTCTTTTTAAAATTGTACCTATTATTACTAAACGAATAAAAAATAAACCAAACTATTATCTGTACAATATTTGGTAAATATCACATATAGTAAAAAAATATTGCATAATGTTTTATATTGCGTCAATATATATTTAGCAATATACTTTGAATTCATTTTTTTGTTTTTCATTCTTTTATAATAAATAAGTTTGAAAATATTAAAACATTTTATTTAATATGTTGAGTAAAGGGCATTTGAACATCATTCTCCAAAAATATTATGCATTTATATTTTACAATAACGATTATCTGTATTATAGGTACCAACGATAATATTTATGAAGATTCGTTCAAATAAAATTGTATTTAATGTTTGAATTTTAAATTCAAATATGAATAATACACCATTCGATAAAACCAGTATATCTTTAAAGAAAATTTAGAAATTATTTTCTTTTACTTATATTAAAGAAATATATATGTATAAACCACACTTATCTAGTTATCTAGATCAATAAAAATAAATAAAATAGTTGCACTTAGCTCAGACTTGACCTAGGAGTTTTGCTTCAGTGAATATCGATAGTAAGTGTCGATATAGTTGAACAATTATTGTGGTGAGCCACACATAAACTGCTGACTGGTAAGTTATATAGGTAGTGAATAGCCTTCATTAAAAAGTAAAAAATCCCTTAAAGGATAAAATTCAAAACTATATTATGTGTCAATGTGTGACCTTCTGACCTTCAGGAGAAGCTTTAACAGAAATAACTGCGTAATCTTTGACCAAAATAACATCTATACCAGCTTTCTATTGCCGATCTAAATACTATAATGTTATTTGTAGTCTATATCTACAAATATAATATAAAAAGAACAATACCTTCAAATGCAATATGCACAAACATTGGCTGTTATAAATAACACTGTTATAAAAAAAACTGGTTTGGGTTCGTTTGCAAAAATAATCTTGGTGGTTAATTTAATTGTTCGTATTGCCAGCATTTCAATTATTAATAGGTGTATCTATATTATGTACTACGTACGCACAATCTTAATTGAATTCTTCGACGATAGTAAAATATTATAAGCCTCTAATCAGAAGTAATGAAAAAAACATGATTCATTATCCATTAATGTAGGTTTCATTATTGTTATACATTTTACATTCTAAAATGCAATATCTATTTTATTCATTTTACTACATGTTCGTATTAAATTCTAGTTGGAGCCAACAGCCAAAAATAAATTACATTAACAATGAGTTATAAAATTTTTTCATTTGATAAAAAAAAAACTTCTTAACAATTTCATGATAGGTTAGAGATACTTATTATCCATCTAGCTATATAGAATAAAAATAAATAGTAGGCATAGATAGCACAAAGTTACGTAGTTCAACGTTTAACTGAATAGTAACATTTTTTTAATTACCTACCAACTTTCATAAAAATTTTAAAAAACTATGGGAGAATGTTTTCACACAAAAATTATAAGATAAAAAGTTAGTTAAAAAAAGAAGAATATGCACGAAAAAATTCAAAATTCCAAAAAAAACATTTTATGTCGCTATTAATTTGCACTAACAGATATATAGATAAAATATGAAAAAAAAATCAATTTTTACATTTCAAATATGACAATTCGATATTTTTTAAACTGAAAAAATAGTTTAAAAAATATAGTCGAAAAGATAGTAGGTATACATCAGGATATTAATGCGATACAGGTTAAGTTCACATTGCCCCATTGTCGTTAAATTAATAGTCAAGGTATAAATATCTAAATTAAAATATAATATTGAGTTTGATATTAAAATACACAGCTTAAGGAAGAAAAAGATCAATTTTTTTAGAAAATATTAAGTAAGCATAATATTATGCGTATGAAAAACAAAAAATATGCAAACTTTTCTTAAAATTTACCAAATTTTAAATTTTTGATTTTTAAACTCACCATAATATAGTTCAGATTTTCTAGCTTAGTCTACTATAATTCAAGAGCAAATAGAATAATATGCAACTCCTACAATACTTCCGAGCAGCCTTCCGTTATGCTAGTTCCTATATTACCTAATCGTGTATCTGTTATCTTATATATGTATGTATATTTCTTCTGTCCGTGTATAAGTACTCAAACTCCTCTAAACAGCTGCACTGATTTAGCTAAC